>VYZQ01017732.1:67817-92574 GCA_013400655.1 Mystacornis crossleyi
TCCAACCTGGCCTTGGAGCTGTATTTTGGCACCTTCTGCAGCTTCAAGACAACTGCCTGCTCCTGGTCAGGTGGTTTCAAGGTTCTGAATGCTCCTCTCAAAAATTAACACGCCAGAGCAATTTTCAGAGTGCAACTTACCACGCCTAGAAACAGAGGCTTTTTAACATCCAAATTTGCTCTCCAAGCGAAGAAAAGGGAATAAAGGCAGAGCATTCCAGTGAAGAGCCAGATCACAGCTGATTTCTGCTGCTTTGACCTATAAAAAAAATAATGTATCACTCCTGAGGCATGATGAAAAATGAAGAAAAAATTATTTGTGCTTGAACTCCTTGCATACCTAAATTCATTTAACACAAGGAGCCTTTCTTTACCCTCACCATTTAGGAAACTTCTGTTTTCAAAGCACAAAACCATCAGGATTTCAGGAGTTTTAAGCTTGCCACCTACCAAGCCACGGGGTTAACCAGGAATAAGGGATATTTTGCTCTTAATAACAGATGACCACAGCCAATTGCTGCAATTTCTGCAGCAGCAAGCAGAAGGCAAAGCCAGCTGCCCATGCAGGCAGGAAGAGAAATGTGCAAAAAATGCACATTGAAGCAAATATCGTCCAACTTACGGCAGTGCTGTGCTCACACAGGCCACGAGTGCCAGGGCAAGGATGGGAAGGGAGAGCTCTGACTTCATCTGTGCCAGCTGGAAACTGTGGAGAAATTAAAGCGTGGATGTGTCACCCCCTGAACTCAATTAAAGCGTCAGGAGAAGCAGGCAATAAGCACAACAGAACTTATTCCCATTCTGCTGGGATTAAGTCTACCAGAAATGGGGACCAGGGTGGGTTACGTGGCAGGATTTTGAAGGAAAAAACACTGGGGAGGAGGATCCAGTGTTCTTCGTTCAGTGGGGCAGACAGAGGGCATGAATGCTGTCCCTGTGCTGGACACACAGGGCCCCAGCTCTGGACAGGATGAGGAAAGGCAGGACAGGAGCCACTTTGGCCCAAAGGACAGCAGCAGCAATAGGTTTCTGTCCACTGAGAGGCACAGCCAAGGCTTTACTCACAGCAGCATCTCTCTCATACTGGATCCTGTCTCGGACTTGGCCTGAAATAAAAACAAAGGAAACCCATGAGAAACCCACACACTGTCTGGGTATCACTGGGGCAAGGGAAGTCTTCTCACTTTCTGTCTGCAAGAAAGGCAGCAACCTCTACTCAAACCTTCACTGCAGGATGCTCTCCCCCACTGCTGTTTTATGTGATGCCACTGAAGGATCTACCCCCTGGAGAAGCATTTTTTCAAGGTGCTGACAACTCATTACCCTGTAATTAGAGCATGCCATCTGGTTTAAACATGATCTCTGCTATATCGTGGAATCGTTTGGGTTGGAAAAGCCCTTTGAGATAAGAGTCCAACCACTCCCCCAGCACTGCCCTGCCCACCAATAAATGTCCCCAAGTGCCACTCATGCCACACATCTTTTAAATCCCTCCAGGGATGGGGACTCCACCACTGCCCTGGGCAGCCTGTGCCAGTGCCTGACTATTCTTTCTGTGAATTTTTTTCCCTAATATCCAGTCTAAACCTCTCCTGGCAAAACTTCAGGCTATGTCCTGTATCTTCATGGTGTGATTATGTTCTGGGACATCTCCCCACAGCCTAAGATGAGCTCAATTTCTCCTTGATTACCAGACTCGCCCCTGTCTCCTTTGCTCTGACAAATGCAGAGCTATGAGATTTATATAAGATACACAAGAATTTTTATTGCAATTTGTGGCACAAGTCTGGGAAAAAAAGACATGCTGTGTGGAGGTGAGGAACTATCTTCATTGCTGCTTGTTGGAAAAGTGGTGGTTACCAGATAAAAGACAAGGTAAACGGGTTCGGGAGGTCTGCAAGGAATATTTCATCTCAATAAAAATGGAATAGTTCATTGCATTCAGGATTTGATTAAAAAAATAAGTGTCAGAGGATGGAGAGACAGCTCAGAGCTCCTGAAGCCCCACCTTGCTGGCAGCTGATGGCACCAGACACATCCTTTGCAGAAATGACATTTCTGATCTAGGGCTAATAAGTGGAACCCTCTTCAAAATATTTTCTGGGTGGTTTTTTTTTAAGCCCCGCCTGCCCTTAAAACAGAGCTATGGGATGTAAAAGCTGTCTGTCCATCCAGTGCTCTGGCATTCTCCCAACTGGCACCGGGACCAAACGCTTGGATTTTGCTGTATTTATTGCTCCTGCTTCAGACAAGTTCATCCTAAATGTGATTTGTGGTGTAGGATTACACGCAGTCCATCCCTAAGCCTCCTGAACATCAACTTGAATTCATCACATTTGATGGAGAGAGGAGTTAAGGGATTTGCATGCCTTGGTATTGCTCTGCCCAGTGGAGGCTGATTCTCAGGAGACAGCTGGGAACAGGACAACAGGGGAAGTCTCACAAGTCCTTCAGAGGGTGGACCTGATCTCTGTAGGAGTTTTTGGACAGATTTAGTGGCAGCAGCAGGAATTAGCATGTCTTTTGACACACATCCTACAGCCACACAGCTCTCCGCGAAGGGTGGGACGGCACAGTGGCAGTGATGCTGTGTCACACCGACCACCTGTGAGGGGTAATTTCTGAGCATGTGGGGCTCCAGGACCCCAAGGAGTGACAGAACATGCAGACCACACCTTTTTATCGTTTTCCTCCCAGTGGTGTGATTTCCCAGCCCTCTGCCCTGAAGTCTTTGAAGCAGGACAGAAACTGGGGTGATGGGCTGGTGATTTCCTTGGGTGGCCAGAGCCCAACATCCAAGTCAGGGCTGGAGGGGGCAGCAAGCTCTGCAAGCAACCATGGATTCTTCCCTCCCTTGGCAAGAGCAGAGACCTCAGTAACTCAGATCAGAGGCTCCTGAGAACCTTCAAACCAACCATTCACTTAAATTCAACATTAGTAAGTTAAAGAGGAATAGCATTTAAATGAAAACTGCTTGTGACCTCTTTAAATGTCTGAGTTAAAAACTGAAAAATAAGGTAATATTCGTCTTATAAACACCACAAAATTGATGTCACCAACTCCCTCTAGCACAGTTTGCTATTTGGGCTCCTACACACATAAGCTACTCCCATACAGCTCACAGGAAATAATAGGGCTCACCCCATAAAGAAAAGAGAATTATCTCTCTGCTTTCCCAGCCACGTGACCCACTCCCAGAAAACCTGACAGGTCAGGAGGTCAAAATGAGAAATAAGTGCTTAAAAAATGAGACATTTTCAATTTCCTTCCCCGCAAGCCCTTAATCGTCACAAACAGAACATTTCTGCTGTTGCGTAAGTGGAAAGAAAGTAATTTAGGAAATGACCCTTGTTTACCAGATTGAATGTCCCATATTCTTCCCTCAGAAAGTGGGTCAAAAATCCCTGAAAAGTCGTCTGGTCTCCCCATGTCCAGCGGGCTCGATTGAGGTAGGACGAAGCCGGCAGATAGAGATAAGGCAGCAAACCAGCCAAGAAGCATAAACCCAACTTCAGCAAATGGCCTGGGGACAATTCCTGCACCAAAATATGTCATATTGCATAACAATGTTTATTTTAGTTTAATCACGCTGGAACTTCAAGAACAGATAAAGAAAAAACATCAAATATATTTACACAGAGCTGATCTCTCAATTTATAGTAAGTCCCTACAAAATGCTATGTTAAACCTTACGATTTTGTGGATTACTAGGAAACTGCATCAAACTGATCTCCTTTGCATGGCAGGGTGAAATTTAAGTGAAGCAAATAATATTAGCTAGGACTCATGAGTATCATACTCATTGCATCTTTCACATTTAAATCATGGCATGACATGCATAGATGGCTGAAGCACTGCAAGGCTGAGATAACCCACTTTGCAGCGATTAAGAGTTGGCTGGTTTTCCATCTGGCAAAAAAAAAAAAAAAAACCAAACATAAATGCTGCTCTAGTACAACTACACACATCATCACCATCATCAGGAGTCAGTTTTGCCATTTACTTGATCGTGATTACGCTGGCTAAATTGGATAGGCCAACTTTTGGGGTGGGATTTTCGAGACTGCCTAAGGGGTCAGGGAGACAAGACTTTCAAAGGGACTTCTGTGCCTAACTCCTTTAAGTGCTTTGGAAAATCCCACCCTGGAATATTGCACGCTTGCTTTGTCGTTAGCCACTGCCCTGTCAATCAAAGCACTTCCTCGGCATTTGGGGTTACTGGGAGTGATGATCCACGGAGCAGAGAAAGGAGCTTGATAATGGTGGTGGTCTGAGCTCCTTCAGAAGAAAGGTGGCTCATTTGTACTTTAAAAAGGCAGTTTTCCATCAATTACCCATCTTACTCAGTGGTTTCCTGCAGCAGGCACAACTGGGCTGTCGAAAGCATTTCCCAGGATTATTATATTGGCACAGCATTGCCCTTGCTGGAAATCACAGAGGTCTCTCTGGACCTCACGTTTAAAAAAACAGTAAAATTCTGTTTAAAGAACACAAATACATTGCAGAAATGAGTCTTGATTGTGTTCATGGAAATACATGGCCAGGAAGGGGGCTGCTGGGGGTGATGAACAGATTTTGGATCAAGCTTGCCTGAGCTGCATCACATCTCTTGCAGCTCATGTGCTTCACCCAGGCTTAGTTATGCCCTGTGCCACTGCTGGGAACCACACAGGATTTATCTGGAAAAGGGTGCAAAAATACAGGCAGGACTGGCCGGGCAGCAACCTGGCCAAGTGTCACCTTCACAGGGACAAAAGAGAGAGGGGAAAGTGATGGAGGCTCCCCAGAGCCACCTGCAAAATCATCAGAGCACGTGCATCACTGAGATTGCTGCTGTTTCCTGGGCAAAGTAGAATTCCTACAACACCTCTGCACCCAGCCTGACGCACTGACCCACAGAAGACCAGCAACAGCAGAAAGGAGCACGGCAGGGCCTTCAAATGGCACTCAGGAGCCTCATCCAGATGGATGCATATTGCCCTCCCACACCGGGCATGTAAAAATGTGTCTTCTCCTTCATACACAACAATTCAGTTTAATAAAGGGGTGTAAAAGGAGGGGTATCTTGAGAAGGGGATATATTTGAAGGGATCAGAAGCTTGCAGGCAGAACGTGCCCTGCCATGAGTGGACGTGGCTTTTTCTGGTTACCACCAGGGAGCCAACACACAGAAACTCTTCTCCAGGGGAGCTGATGGCATGGGGAAGCCTGGGTTTTTAGGTCCAAGTATTATTTTGGCTCACAGGGTTTTTGCAAGCAGCTGGGGCAGAGCACTCCTGTGCCAGGGGACACAAGGGGGTCGCAGATCACTGGCATGAGCAAAGGCCCTAAACTGTGATCACAGAATCACAGGTGGTTTGGGTTGGAAGAGAACTTGGAGATCATCTTGTTCCACCCTCTGCCATGGGCAGGGACACCTTCCTCTAGACCAGGCTGCTCCAAGCTCCATCCAACCTGACCTTGGACATTTCCAGGGATCCAGGAGCAGCCACAGCTTCTCTGGGCACCCTGTGCCAGGGCCTCTCCACCCTCACAGGGAAGAATTTCTTCCTAATATCTAAATCTAACCCTGCCCTCTATCAGTTTAAAGCTATTCCCCCTTGTCCTGTCACTCCATGCCCTTGTCAAAACCCTTCTTGGAGACCCTCTTTAAATCAGGCCCCTTGAGATCAGTGGCTGTGGTGTCAGGCTGTAACTTCAGTGGGTTAGGACTATCATGTACATCAGCTTAGAAGTGGCACAAATGCTGGGGGAGAAGAATTAATCACAGAAAAAGAGAGATGTGGGTCAGTGAATACGTACCCTCTTCGTGAAAAGCCGTGAGAGAACCCAGGGCACAACACAAGCAACATAAAGCACTATCGTGTGCTGATTGCACAGACTGAGCCCACAGCAGAAAGCTCCCAGTTTAGAGACCTGAGAGGGGACAAAAAAAAAAAAAATCACAATTACTATTTACAAGTTTGCAAAAACATCTAGAGATCAAAAAGATTCAGCACAGCATCCTGACAGGAGAAAGGCAAACCCACCGGTGAGCACTGGCCAGCTGTAACACAGAACACAGGGTGGGGTTTTTATTAGCTACAGGGAGATTTCAACTGTTTAACAGAAAACACTCTTCAAGAAGTGTCCAGCTGAAGAGCCATGCCTCCAGGCACAGAGAGATCCCACGCAGCATGAGTCCAGTTCCTGAACCCCAGCTCCAAAGGGGAGGCTGCCCAGCAGTTCACTCTGAAAGATTTTTCAGAAATGCCCTAAAATAAAGCCAGTATCTACAGACATCTAATTTCTTATAACAGGAATTACTTTTTCCTCTTCATAAGGCACACAGGGCTAAAGTCAGGGCTGCACAAACTGCCTAAGCCAAGGGAATTAAAGGTGATACCCTTCATTACTCTAAAAGCTCCAGCCTGTTCCAGTGCCCAGCCACCCTCTGGGGGAAGAACCTTTTCCTGATACCCAACCTAAACCTCCCCTGCTTGTTTCATCCACTGGTGAGGGTGGTGTGAGAGATGAAAACACTTGCCTTGGTGTAGTGATGGGATCACCTTGTAATTTTTAATTAATTTTAATAGTTCAGCATTCCATGCTGGACACTGCCTTGCCATGGGAACACCTTCCCATAGGTTCAGAAAAACCTTTGAGGGTTTCAGAGCTGCCTGGCAGGGCTCAGAACCACCTTGGTAATTTTTTAAGTACACTGATGAACTCCAATATGATGTTTGTATGACCATCTGATTTATGAAAAGCAACTGCGAGCTTCCTGTTGGCAGCCTGGCTTCTTCCAGGCGTGGGATGCCAGACACTCCAGAAACCATTGGAACAAGCTCCTTAACTGCTCCTGAAAATCTAATTTTGAAAATCCCATTGGAAACCGGGCATGTGAAACATGGGAGAAGGCTGGAAAATGCCCAGCTCCATGTCTGTGGAGTTGAGGTTGTGGGGATCTCGGGACACTGCTCATTAGAAAACTGAAAAAAAAAGATAAAAAACCCAACGGTGAAACAAGGTCTCTGTAGCCATTGATAAAACACGTTATTTGAGAACTCACGAAGCTGAGTAAACTACCACTGCAGACTCCTGAAATTCTAGCCTAGCTCGACAAAAATCCCTTTATTCACACAATTTACGGGAGTCACAGCAGGCAAGTCTGTCGGAGGAAGAGATCAGATGTTCGGGCAAACAAAAGTGGAAAGAACAAGACTGCTGAGAAAAAATATCATTTGGCTGCCTAGTCTGTTTATAAAGTAGCAAATATAGCATGAAATTTAAAGTCTCTGTGTTTAACAATGCCATTATTTTAGGGGCACATTTAATTTCAAAAGAAAAACTGATTGAAAATTTGCTCGTTCCCATTTTTTCAGTAGAAAGCTGGGTTTCTGATTAGATGAAGTTTTCTGTAAAATAAATCTATTTATCCCAATGAAAAATACCAGTTCTTAAAACAAAACCTTGAACACCCACAGCCAGGTTTGTCTTTGATGGCAGAATGAACTAAAATATTTAGATGAAAATCATTTTGCTTTTCCTGCTTCCACCCTATTAAGGGTGTTAAATAAACCCACCCCAAACCCATCCAACAGGTGCCAACTCAATCCTTAAGCAAAGTGGGCAGGTTTTTTTCAAGCTTTGTCACTTCTGAACATCCAGGCAGGTCAGAGATGGACCCCACCCAGCACAGGTGCTGAACCAAGTCCCAAAATCTGGCCTTTTTATTTAAACACAACTAAATCAGCAGGAAATGAACAGGAGATTAAACAGACAGGTGAGAACCAATTGAGAAAAAAATAAAGAACTATTCACTTTGCTTGAGATGTTTTACCTTCGATCTCTCTTTTGCAGTGGATGCCTCCTCAAAATGAGCTGTGAGAGCCATCAGCAACCCCACAAACAGATTGTTTAAGCTGAAAACCTCCGCCGTGATGGACCACTGCCATGTTAGACGAGAAAATGAAAACACCCCCGCAGCAAGGATTCCTCCAGCATATGAGCCAGAAAGCCTGCAAACACAGATAACATGAAATCTTCTTTTCCAACAAAAAAAAAAGCCTACTTTATTGTCCTTCTTTTTTTATTTCTTTTTTTTTTTTTTAAACATACTGTAGCAGCGGCAATGAGTGCCACCCAGCACCCTGCCACAACATTATATGGTTACGATCTCCCTAATAATTTCTCTGCAAAGGATTGGGAAGAGCAGAGCCTGTTTGCCAGCCACCCAACACCAAAGAATCCGCTTCTTCTCGCCACGAAAACTTCCAGGATTGAATTTGGTTCAGAAACCCTGACGAAGTGACGGCCCAGAGGGTCATGGTGCAGCGGGCCAGGGAGTCACGGCTCTAACGGGATACTCCGGAGGAGATGCCAGCAAGGGTGCAGCCTTCAATTCATCAAGGAGCTGAATTAAGAGTGGATTAGAGCTATTCAGGATGGATGGCATTGGCAGGGCTTTCCCGGGGGGTGTTTGGTGTCCTGGGGGTGGGTGGGGAGTGCAGCACCCACAGCCCCAGCAGGGAGAGGTGCCCACCACAGTCAGGAGTGTGGGAAATGGGCGCCAGCTCCAGCAAGAGGGAGGGAGAGGGTGAAGCACCCACTGCTGGGATGGCTGGGAGCCCAAAGCCGGTCATCTCTGTGGCTCCCAGATGGGATTATGGCACACATTCCCCACAGAGCTGCCTGCCCAACTCAGCTGGATGCTGCAGCCAGCACAGGGAGCCCACGAGGTGGAACCCAGCCCAGGAAACCCATTCCACCACAGAGGCTCTTCCCACCCAGTCCCACTGGGAGCTGCTCTGGCTCTGCCTGTCTGGAAGCTCTCCCCTTTAGGAAGTCACCCTGAAAAGATGCCGTATAGGGCACCACAACATGCTCAATTAAGCCTTACCCAAAGGCACAAATAGCTGTGGATATGGTCAAAGCTCCTCTCCAGAAATTCACCATTCCACTGTAAGACTCAGCTAACCTCTAACACATACTGGTACCACAGACAGGCACGATTCCATTTCGTCCTGACAATTCCAGCAGGTTTAAGCCAAAAATTATAAGCTACCCAACTTCTTCATCGAGCTACACGTGTGATTTCCATGTGAGATGAGGAAGCTCCTGATAGAGCACTCTCTCCAAGGGCTCCTCTCCTTGGTTTGCCAGAGTATCTGAAGCTATCTGGAAAATCGGAGTGATAATTTTTATCTCCTTTGTGAAATATTTTGAGATCTGCACTTGCTGGATGTAGCTGAAGGGTGAGAAGGGTGGAGTTAACATTGGGGAAAAAGGCAACAACTCTGAGGTATTCCAGGCCAAGCGCAGGGTAACAGAGAGAGTTAGAGAGTTCAACATCAAGACTGTGGGAAGAAGTCTCAAAAAAATCAATGGAATTAGGAAAAAACCTAAAGAAAAATACCAGCAAAAGGCAGCAGGACTATGTGTACTTAAAAACCAACAGGTCCCCAATACACAAACCCACTTCATAACATTCCTATGTTTTGACTAAACCATTTAAACTTTCAGTTACAAAGAAACAACTTCATAAACTCCTTTCAAATTATTGCAGGGAAATAAGGTAAAAAAAAGGTGAAACAACTTTTCCAAAAATCTTCTTCTGAAAAGCAGCAGTTTAGGCAAACGTCCCAATCATTCACCAGTTCTCCTTGTCTTTCCCAGGAAAGACTCAAGCATATCATGGGAGTTCAAGTGAGATGAAAGAAATCCCGTCCTCTTGATAAAAAGTCTCAAACCTGCGAGTTGAGTTTTATGAAATAAGGCTTAAGCAAAAGCCACTCAACCCAAAGCTTAAAGACTTATCCCAGCTATGTGGGACAGAGGACACCTCTGCTCACCGAGCAGTGCCGGGTCAGGATCCCAAACCAAGCACAGCCCACAGACCTGTCTGCCCACAGAATAATAGAAATGGCTTAGGTTGGAAGGGAACTAAAGTTCATCCAGTTCACCTCCCTCCCCCGGGCAGAGACACCCTCCTCTATCCCAGGCTGCTCCAAGCCCCATCCAGCCTGGCCTTGGACACTGCCAGGGATCCAGGGGCAGCCACAGCTTCTCTGGGCACCCTGTCCCAGGGTCTCTCCACCCTCACAGGGAAGAATTTCTTCCCAGTATCCCATCTATCCCTGCCCTCTGGCAGTGTGAAGCCATTCCCCCTTGTCCTGTCACTCCAAGCCCTTGTCCAAGTCTCTCTTCATCTCCCTTGGAGCCCTTTTAGGTTTTGGAAGGGGCTCTGAGGTCTCCCTGGAACCTTCTCCAGGCTGAACAACTTTCCCAGGAAACTCATGTGAAAGCCAGGCTGCTGAGCCCACTTTGGGACAGCCCACTGCATGCACGGAGCACGAAGCTCCTCTGAGTACAAGAGATGTCAAGAAACCAAACGGGAACACGTTGCATCCTTGAAAAACATCAGGGAAACAGCTTTGGGAAGTGCAAGCTGGAGACCAACAGTTTTTCTGCAGGTTCTGTTACCAGCAAGGGAAATGATGGATTTGTGAGTTTGCTGATTCAGAGGAAAACTCTCCAAAGTGGAAGCAATCAGAGGAGGTATCTCCAGAGGAGGATGAAGAGCACCTGGCAGAAGAAACTCAACAATCCACATTGCAAGGCAGCACCAGTAGGATGAATAGAAATTAATCCCATGCAATTTTCAGCATGATTTGGGGGGAAAATTAAATCAATCCTGCCTGCAGCTGGGGTAACATGGTTATACAGCACATTTTGATCAACATGAGGGTCTCCATGCTCCTCCACCTCTGCCACCCGGCAGCCTCTTGGAATTCTCTGGCACAGAGTGACAACGTGCCACATCTCTCCTGCCTCAAAGCCAAGAGGACCTTGATGCCTTGATGGGGCTACCTGAAAACAGAGGCCAGACAAAATTAAGAGAATCAAAGCGCGTATTTATTGAAGGGCCTTCAATAAGGTACACTTACGGGCAGACAGAGCCCTAGGCCTACACCCAAAATGGACAACGGGTCATGGGTTTCTCACACTTTTATAATTTTGGTCCATTTGCATATCACGGTTAATCCTCCAATTACAATTTCAGGTAATGATGTCATTACCCCAAGTTTGTCCCTCCTTTTCAGAGGCTTAGTTCACATATTTCGGGGCCTGGGACAACAAGGTGTCCTTGAGTCTCAGGCGTAGAGAAGATTTGTTATGTCTGACCAGAATGGGAGAACAGCAGCTAACAGGCTATGGAGTTTTAGAGTTACACACTAAAGCAGTACAGGATCTGAAAAATATAAAAACTTAATCCTAAGGCATCAACCTCAAACGCACACATTGTCCAAGGAGGTGCCAAAAAACCTGAGGCACGGACAGCTCGGCCACCTACACCGCTCTGGACCAAAGACCAACCTCAAGGTAGAAAAGGCACTGGTGGGTGTGCAGTGCTGCAAGGCAGAGTGAGATGAAAGAACTCTCTGGAAAAGCCACAAAAACAAGAGTAAAATAGAGATGGGAAAAATTTGAAAAAGCAAAGGGGTGGGGCAGAGCTTTGAAACTGAGGTCAAGAAGCTTAAAGCCAAGAATTTTTTTCCCAGTCCCTGGAAGTGTTCTATGCCAGGTTGGACGGGGATCGGAGCAGCCTGGTCTAGTGAAAAGGTGTCCCTGTCCACAGCAGGGGGGGTGGAACAGGATGATCTTTGAGGTCCTTCCCAGCCCAAACCATCCTGGGACTCCGTGATTCTCTAAAAAGCATGAAAACATTTGCCAAGGAGGGCAGTGCGATCTGCAGCTGAAGATGCTGGTGACATGTTACACAAGGAAGCAGGGCATTAGGGAGCCAGGAGATAATGGCTGCTTTAATTACACGCACGGAGAGAATTCTTGTGGTTAAGACAGAGTATTTTGTGGAAGAAGGTTGATGCAAGAGATAAAAGGTGACATCCCATAACTCCAGCGAGAGCTCAACAAGCCAGTGACCAATGTGGAGCCAGAGGGAACAAGATCGAGAGGCCACTTGTGTGGAAGTTAAGGAGGGTTTTGTGGCACAAAGTCACTTCCCTCACCAAAGCAAACACCAGGCCTGGCACCGACAATGCAAATATTTCCTGCAGTGAAGCCCTGCTGGGCAAGAACGAAGCACAGCTCCTTTGGGCTCAGCCACCCATCCTGGAGACCCACGCTCTGCCACCCACACTGGCTGGAGGCTTCCCAGGTGTGCCATGGTTGGGAAAAGGAAACATTTGGAGTTTTTTCCTGGAAATACCTTCTAGTTGCTTAACTATGTCTTTCCTTTTGACAGCACATCAGGACTGCGGAGCAGAGAGCAGCAGAGATTTATCCTCACTCAACTTCTACTCGTGCTTCTGTCTTTGAACACATTTTTCAAATGGAGTTGAGGTGCTACAAAAAACAGCAAAGACACCCGACAGCTGAATCCTCGACTGGCCTCACGGAAAAGCAACATCCAGGAGGGCTTTATCCCAGTGATTCTGGTGAGAAGGGAAGGTAGATAGCTGCTCCCCAAAATCCAGCTTGTTTCCCCAGTCTTTGGGCCCAGTATGAGAAAGAACAGCCCCAGCACACGGGAGTCAGCTCATGGAAGAAGAAAAGAGCTGAAGCCACGGCAAAAGTGGGAAAGCCTTCATGACCATCATCTCAGATGGGACAGAAAGAGTCAGCAAAGGAGAGGCCACACAGTTCTTCACGAAAAAGAATTTTTCTCTTTGTGAAAAGTATTTTCCCATGGCACCCCTAAACATGAAAGGAAAAGACTAAAACAAAAATTAGTATTTTATTTTCCTTTTCAAGCACACAACTGAAAGAATGTGTGGCTGGGCCTCAGCTGCAAGGATGCAGCCAGTAGGAATTTGCCTTAATCAGGACTATTTTACCTGCAGGTTTTATTAGGAGTTTGGAGGAACATTTGAGAAAACTGAAATTAAATATTTTAACCGGGATTTTTTTTGCAATTCTAGATTTTAGCTTCTCATTTGCTGGAAATCACTAAAACATGCAAGTTTACTAAATTTAAAATTTAGCCTTTCCTCTAAGTTTCGTAAAACTTTCCTTTAGCCAAGGTTACAAGTCATATGCATTTAGCAAAAAAACTCCACCAGCATTTTTACTTTTTATTTTGAAAATAATGGCAGACGTTTTATATTTAATAATTCCCCAAAACGTATTAAATGATCGGCATAAAGCTACACAGGGATGGGAACTGGCATTTAATTAAAACGTTTTTGTTAAATGCAATCTTCAATGCACTGGATTCATTAAGAAAGTAAGATAATTGGAATGGTTTATATTTGAAGCTGATGTATTTAACACTGGCAACACCTATCTGTACCTAGTGAAATAAGCTGATTATTTCTACTTTCTCTTCCCTCCAAAACTTTACAGTCAGCAGATCTTAGCCTCGTATCTTTTTTTTTTTTTTTTCCAGGTAGTGGAATAAGAAAAAACTCTCCTGATTTTTAAAATCCCCACTAATTAACTAATTAATGGATTGTTTTTTCTTTTTTATTTCAGTCTCTCCCTGCACCTGCAGATGATGACCCTGATGTTGGTGGTTCCCTGTTCACTTCCACAGACTCCAGGTATATCACCAGCAACTTCTGCCTCTGCAATTCTGTGGCTTTGCAGTAGCAGAGATACATCCCTTGAATGTATTTTTATTTCAAGGCAGTGCACTAAAGAGTTAACATTTTGAATTTAAGAGGTTTTTCTTGTTAATCAATCAATTAAAAAAAAAAAACCAACTATTTTTTTTGATGCAGGCTAAACAGAAAGGGACATAGAAGACTCAACAACCAAGCTTCCCACAGATAAATTTTAAGTGTGCGCGAGCATCGGTGCCGAAAAACAAGAACTGTTTAAAAATTAAAATCCAAACACGAGTTTAGGGCTTAAGTAACAATAATTATCCCCAAAAACCCAATCCCTCTGGGTTTGCCTGCCTCTTAGCCACAAACACTCCGTGACAAAAGGCGGTTTCTCTTGCTCTCAGCGCTGAAGAGCCAGCTCAGGTACTACAGGGAATAGCAAACCAGATTTTATTCTTCCTCAAGGACCTGGAGCTCAATAGCCACTTAAGCCCTGCCCGCAGCAGGAGGAGGAGGAAGGAGAGCACGGCTTGGCTCATCTCTCCTGGTTGAGTTCCATGGTCACAAGGAGCGCGGGGAAGAGCAAAGAGGCAGCAGGGCCACCATAAAATAAACCCAAACCAGTCTGGTTATAACCAACTGCTGCCCTTCGTGTCAAACGGGACTTCAGCGTCCCACAGCTTCAGCATTCCCACAGACACGTGATCTGTGGGATGGGGGTGAGCAGGCAGCACCCTCACCTCCCACCACATGCACGGGACGCCACTTCCCTCACACCCAGCCAGGGACTGCCACCCCTTCCTGACCTTTCTTTCTTGTAGTTATTTTATTGGAACGTCACAGGCTGGAGAGGGGAAGGAATGCTGAGCCAGTGAGGATTTTGGCAAAGGGGAGCTGGTCCTTGCACCCTCTCACACACATCCTCCTGCACTGGAGGTGTCCGGTTAGGACACCACCTCTGAAGGACATTGTCTCTGCCCATCCCTTTGGCAGTGTGGACCTGTGAAGGTCACCAGCACGTGTAAGAGACATCTTGCACCCCACTCCTTGTGTCCTGCTGCCNTTTGGTAATTGCAGAAACTTTTCCTAATCTGACATTTGTTAAAACCCCTTATTAGAAATTATGCAGCCGCAGAAAAAAAAAAAAAAAGAAGNCCCACCACATGCACGGGACGCCACTTCCCTCACACCCAGCCGGGGACTGCCACCCCTTCCTGACTTTTCTTTCTTGTAGTTATTTTATTGGAACGCCACAGGCTGGAGAGGGGAAGGAGTGCTGAGCCAGAGAGGATTTTGGCAAAGGGGAGCTGGTCCTTGCACCCTCTCACACACATCCTCCTGCACTGGAGGTGTCCGGTTAGGACACCACCTCTGAAGGACATTGTCTCTGCCCATCCCTTTGGCAGTGTGGACCTGTGAAGGTCACCAGCACGTGTAAGAGACATCTTGCACCCCACTCCTTGTGTCCTGCTGCCAAACCACCTTGGATCCTCTTGCTGGGAGGATCAAACCGCTCTGGGATGGCAGCAAGGATCTCGGTGGACCCACGGTGGGTCTGGACACCAGGGATGGGAAGAGCCCCCCATGACAACTCGTCAGGGGAGCGAGGAACGAGACATCCCAACCTCAAATCTCACATGCTCCAGGATGTCCATCACCAGGATGTCCTTTTGGTAATTGGCAGAGCCTGCCTGCAGCAGCCCCTTGCCTAGAAAGTTTGATATTTAAATTCAACACCTCCATGCCAAGCTATTCCAGAGCAGCTCAAGGAGTGGAACAGCTCATGACAGATCTATAAAATGCACACAGGGCTGCACTGCTTTAAGAAATCTCACCCCATACTCACACTTGAGTTGTACAAACTGTGCTTCCAGCCATTACAAATGAGAACTTCTCTCCTGGTGTCTTTGCAAGCGCAAAGGGTGTATTAGTTCGACCCATTATTTGATGCACAATCCTTGGAAAATAGATACACCTTTATCCCGGGCTCCTGTAATAACTGGCGCCTGCTTCCAGCAGGCAAAAAACCCCAACCCGCAGTAGGAGCCGACTTGAGCTATTTAAATGTTTTATAAGTTGGCTTTTTTTTTTTTTTTTTTTGGTAATTGCAGAAACTTATCCTAATCTGACATTTGTTAAACCCCCTTATTAGAAATTATGCAGCCGCAGAAAAAAAAAAAAAAAGAAGAAAAAAAAAAAGGAAGGAGAAGAGGGGGGGAAAGGAAGGAGCTGGGTAAAAAAATAGAATAAAATATAAAATAAAATAAAAATGAGCTGGCTTCACAATTACCAAGTCAGCCCATGCAGCCCTTCGCTATTGTACGAGTGGCATAAACCCCCCGGCGGCCTATCAGCTCCCTGGCAGGCAGGGGGCTGCGCTATTCAAAGCGAGAGATACAAGCTGCAGGGCAAAAACCTGGCAGCTCCCATCTGACCCCCCAATCCCCGGCTGGTGACAGCTCCAAGCTCCATGGCAAATTAGCCCTTCTCACATTACAATTGCAGGAGACAGATTCCATTAGCGGTATCTGAAATTGAGTGGAGAGCTGCTCCGTTATCAGACTTGACTCATAAGCGCCGCTATTAATCAGAGCTATGATAGCATTTATATATTTCAAGCTATCTGCCGCCGCTGTGATATTCCGCTACAAAGGGTTGATGGGACTTAGGGAAGGGAACAATGGAGCTTTCTGGGAAAAGCAGAGTAAATCAAGAAAGTCTGTGACTTCCGCACATTCTGAAGGGATTGCGGTTTACATAAATTTTCTCCCAATTGGAGATTGAGCTCTTCCTCATCTTACACATGGGATTTAGTTGTCACTCAATGGTAACAGCTGTGAAAAGGTGAAGCGGCCCACCGCTCAGAATATTGCCTCCGCTTTTAAAGCAATTAACCCATGAACAGGAGGATACCTGGTGATATCAAAGGGATTAAGCCAGGCAGTGCATTATTAACATTTCCTTGAACTAATTCTAACTCTGACTAGCTGTCAGAAAAGACTCTTCAGTCTTTTTAAAAAAAAAAAAAAAAAGAGTTTTTTTGCCCTGCTTTTCCCCCCCACCCCCTTTCAAAATGAAGCAGAGTTACTGCAGCCTCGTGTGCCTACTTTAGAGCCAAATGCAAATGAACAGATCTGGCAGCATCTTCAAACAGACCGAACTCAGCGCCGGTTTATTCCGGGGACAAGTGGGAAAAAAAATAAAAATAGATATGTGATCAATTAGCCAGAGGTCATGGTAGATTTTCTAAAAGCAAATTAGTACCTGAGTACATTCCTTTCTTCTCGCTCTCCTAAAACTTTGTAACTACTTCTCACTAAGCACAGCCGCTTTCCAAATGCCCAAGATGTTCCTGCTGTGCCACAACAGAGATAATCTACGATAATCTGTAATCTAGAAAAATCCAAACACACCCTGTAAGGAGATTCCTCCTTCCCCAAAGATCAATTTCTTAATTTCCCACTCTGGTTGAGCGGGCACTGGCTCCTCTCTCATCCCTCCATTTTCCCCAAGTCATGTCCACAAAAAAAGGGGTCACACTGCTCAGGGATGAATCCTGCTCTGGCAAGCCCATGCAGACCAGGGAAATGGAGCATTTCCTCACTCATCGGGGGCAGCAGACAACTCTTCCCAGCACCGGTCAGTTTTAAGGGAGCATCAGCCATGAGGTCCCTCTGGGATGGCCACGAAGGTCACCCATCCTCCTGGTCCTTCTTAGGGACCTTCCCACGAGAGCTCCAGGACACACATCCTGGGAGCCAGAAAGCTCAGTGCCATCAAAAGGGTCAGGTGCCACTTCCAAAACATCCTGAGGATTTCAAAATGATGGAATCATGCTGATGATTTCATTATCCAATATGCCTAATTCTCCTTTGTGTTGGCAGTGGGAAAAGAGTTGGCTCTGAGTTTTATATACATCCACAGTTTGTTGCTTGGAAGGTTTAGTGGACAGGGAATACATATATATATATATATAAAAATATATGTATGCATAATGTATTAGTCACAACGTTAATATGATACCCAGAACAGCAAACCAAAGAGATGTGAACTGCTTAATTTAATGCAACATCTTCCCCCATTTCAAAACCCTGTGTCCAACTCAGCCAGAATAAAACTGGCAAAAACTTCCTACAAATACTTGGATAATGACACCAGCTACCCTGCTACTGCCCCTGCAATAAAACAGCTTTGTGTATTTAGAAACCCCAAAACAGCCAAACTATGACAGGTACACACTGAAAAAAAAAATGCACTTAGAGCAGGGGAAAGCTTCCTATTTTCTCTTTGCAGCAGGGAATGCAAAGAATGCATCCCCTGCGCAGAAAATGACACTTTGGCAATCATATTATAAGAAGATAATTGGTTTACTTTGTAAACTTGCTATGCTTTGCCTCCCACAGTAAAACAAATAAATAGTTGTTTAAAGAAACAATCCTACAGCCGCACTCGCTGAGTCCTAAAAACATAAAGCAGCTCCCCCCTCCTTCAAAGCAAAGATGAATTATTTGCCGCAGTTACAAGCAGTAAGAAAAAACTCTTTGTAAATGGCATTTTACGATAATTACAAGCAATTTATTAAGACTGTGCAGAGGGGGGAAAAAGATCCATACTTGAGAAGTAACTCAAAGGAGCGAACGGCTCGTTCAGCGATAGTCTGGATTATGACAAAAGGGCTTTCTGCATCAGTGTGCTCCGACATAATTTTGCTTTGAGAAGAACAATCCAGGCTTAAAGAAATAATGTAATTAAATGAATAATATCATATATTATAATGTAATAAAATTAATAAACAGACATGATGCGGTTGCTGCTTCCTATCGACCCCAGCGCTGCCTGCGCGGAGCATCCCGCCAGCCATCACCTGGCAAAGGAGAAATTTGCTCAAGGAATAAATTCCACCCTAATCCCACACGTGCCACAACATCCCAAACACCACGGAGGGAACCACGACTCTTTTCCTTAGGCAATAAAATTGTCCCGACCTGCCGAGGAATAAACTCCGGGAAACGACTCAAACAAAAAGAATCAATGGGGAAATTAATAAAATTAAAAAAAAAAAGGGGAGAGATTTACTGTGTGGGGATGCTGGGAGGGAGGGAGGCACGGCAGAACCCCGTGCAAGGGTAAACAGCAACCCTGCCTGGCTGGCGGGGAGAAAAGAAAGGTTTTAGAGGTTAAGTTCAGGTCAGACGACAAATGAAATTGTAACAACCCAACTGACATTGTATAATGTCTTCTTCACTCGATCAATAGGGCAGCGTCAGCCCCATTTCCATAGAGATGGCTTCCTCCCCGCTGAAGGGTGGCTATTGTTTGAGCAGGCAGATTTGCCACTTGAACCGTGTTGCTCCCGAAGGATGTGTACTTCATCAATTATTTGTACTCCTAACATCTACATATTTTCATATTAACATCCACGTTTCACACGGCCAGAGGAGCAGGTGCTGATTTTTCCACCGGTACCTCGTAGGGGTCACCCCATCGGATAATTTTATTTAAAAGCAAAAATAAAGGGGGATTTGATAGACCCGTTTAGTCCCTTTGTGAGGACGGACAAGCCCGGTTTAAAACATGCCACATCACCCCCAGACAGCTACAGCTTCAAGTAGACAGCACCAGTGAACACTTTCTAATTTTTTTTTCTTTTAAAAGTAAATAAAAAAGCAATAATTTTTTTTCCTTGCCAAATGAATGCCGCAAAAAATAAATCAGATGCTTGAAAGGAAAAATGTAACATTGTCATTTGGAAATAAAACTGACCTTACAATTATTTTCCAAAAAACAAAAAAATCAATCGCTGCTAGGCTGAATAATTGATCCTGTCAGTAACTATGAAATAATTTCTGTAAGTCCTACTAGTTTTTATCATCTCTCATTTCCAGGTTTTCCGTTCCTTCGTGCAAATTTTAAATTTGACAGAAGCGACGTCTTCCAAATCCAATTAAACATCAACCAAACACCTAAACCTTCAGAAGTGCGTAAGTAATTCCCAAAATAATTCTCAAATTTAGCCTGTCATTTCTCCCCTGCATCCTTATTTCTCTAAAGGAATGACTGCATCACTTCTGAAGCACAAAGCGGGCACCCAAGGAACTGCCACACTGTGGTTCCAGCTAAAAACTGGGGGAGATCTTCCCACTAACTGCAATAATGGGAATAACCATCATTAAAAAAGCAATCAGAACCCAATATTGAAAACCTTCGGCAACTCCTTGCAGGAGTATTTTACAGAATGGAGTTGTGGTCTGACGCTGCGCCGGGCGCTGTGCTCGGGAGGGCAGCGCCACTTCCAGCTTCCCAAATAGGCTGTGAAATACAGGATATTAAATTAAATAACGCCGACTTAATTACATATATTACCCACCAGTGAAAGCAACCACTTTAAATGCCTACAGAAATACTTAGGAACTACTCAAGCAGTTCCAGTAGGTGTGCTTTGGAGCTGATGCTACGTGCAAGGTGATGTGCAAAAAGCAACTCCTCCTCAGCAGAAGAAGATGGACCCTGAGGAACAAAGTTTAAGCGAGCTCAGGGCTCTCAGCCTGTGCAGAATCTGCACACCCCATACCCCCCCCACCTTCCCATTTATTCCTGCTTTTATTTCTAGGCTGCTTGCACTCCCTGGGAAGGTTTCCCCGAGGGGTGGCTCTGGAAACGGGTGGGAGAGAAGGGCTTTTGTTAAAATAATCCCTGTCGGGAAGCGCCCCGTCTCATCCCGAAGCGCCCCGATACCATTTGCAGCCTCAAAACGTGCCCTATTTTCCCTGCAAAAGAACATCAGAAATTGTTTATACGGGTTGCCATAATCCTCTCAAATATGGGTCAGGCTGAGGTTAAGAGCAGCCAGAACTCGCACATCAAAGACGAGCAGGGTTAACAAAAACCCCACGACCACGTGCGCATCCCGATTGTTCCCTGTCCTCCCAAGGTTAGAGGTCCGGAGAGAAGGCTCCGGACATCCCGCCCAGCCCGGAGCCGCTCCAGGGAAAGGCAGGGATGCTCTCCCTGGTCCTTGAGTACCACGGGCAGGCAACTGCCCGTCCGCCTCCGCCGGGAGCTGCAATTAAACCAAGTTCACGGTTTCCCGATAGGTGAAGCTCATCCTGTTAATTTAAACAGACCATCTGCATCTTTCGAGAACGACAAACTTCATTAGTTCTGGTTAGTTAAACCGAGCGGTGATTTGTGATAATGAGCCTGAACAACCTGTCACGGCTGGGCAAGGGAAAGGGCGCACTTTATATTATTGCTATTATTATTATTTAACAGAAAAGAAAGGGGGAAAAATAAAGAGGGGGAGGCTTTTGTGCGGGAAAGAAGGTCAAATTCAGATTAAGTTGCTGTTAGGTTAATCAGAGGAACTAATTAGGGAAGGGAGGGGGAAATGCCGGACCGAAGGCCAGCGGGGAGCAGAGGGAGCCTTCGGGAACGTCCCGAGCCGCCGGGGAAGCATCACGAAGCCAAGGAGAAAGCAGCCCCGAGGACTTTACCTGAAAACCGTGTAAAAAAGCAAAGAGGCGGCAGCTGCTCCCACCAAGCCGCAGAGGAGATTGACTCGGAAGGCGGGGGAGCCGCCGGGCAGCCCCGTGGCCACTTTGGCCAGCAGCGTGAACAGGGGGTAGCCGGGAGGGTGGGCGACCTACGGACAGAGCGAGACGGGGTTGGAAAGGGGGGAAAGGCTGGGAATGGGAGCCGGGGCAGCCCCGAGCGGCTCCTCTCCCCGAGCCACCCTCGGTACCCATCCCAACCCCGCCAAGATTTCTTCCTCAGTGGATTTCGCTCCACGCCTCGCCCATAATAATGAGGCGGCGAGGAAAAGGAGGTGCCACGTTTCATTAGCGTGCCTTAAAGGGCTCCTTGTTTGGGTTCACAGTATATTAGGGTCATTCAAAAGGCTGTTGTTTTGGGGGGTTTTTTCTTTCCTTTTTATTTTTTTTTTTTTAAAAAAAGCAGCTTCTCAACTATTTTATTGGTTAGCAAGTTGAAAGACCACACTGCTATCGGATTACCACCGCGCTGACAGTCCTAAGGTCTTGCCTAAAGGGATCATGCACCATAATAAAGTTTATTAAATAATAAAACTTATTAAAATTGTTAACCCGATTTATTTTATTCTCCCCAGCTTATACAAAATTTGGGTTGATAATAAGCCAGCTACTGTATATACAGTAAAGCCTTTGCTTTATAATTTAGTTTAATTGGATTTAAAACTTGAAGTAAATTGTCGCGTGCTGTACTTATAAGTTAGTAAAAACTGTGGTTTGAAAATAAATTAATCTACTTTACTCCATGCTTAATTAAACTTCCTTAATTCCTAAAACTGTTAATGAGAGCATTGATTAAACAATAAAACTAATACTTACTCCAAGCTCATATGCGGCTGTGATCAGCTCCCCTGTGAAAAAATAATGTAAAACCAATAATTACTATTAGGAAATGACACTCCTCCAAAGTTTTCAAAATCCAAATGCTTGCATTGGGGTTTTGCATTAATTTGACTGGATAAAACTGTAAATCTGTGGAGATTTAACAGCATGAAATTTTCTAAGAATATTTTCTCCCTCTGATGTCATTGCACAAAATATCTTTTGTATGTTTTCGCGAGACTTTTATGAACAGATAAGTGAAAATATAGGTAGGCTCGGGCAAAGAATGGCCCGAGATATTTAAAATGCAGACGTTTGTGTGCGGGTATTTTTAATTTAAAACCATCTGACTCAATAACTTTCAAGCACTACAGTTTGCAACGCTTAAGCTGCATTGTCTGTTCAACAACCCAGTTGTTTCTCATCAAAAAAAAACAAACCAAAAAAACCCCAACACAAAACCAAAGCTTTACAGTTTTTAAAGAGGAAAAATATAATCACTGATCGTGCAAATCTGCATCCATTTACCTGGGAATGCTGCTCTCCCTGATGCTAAAGCAATTCTGCTTCACAAGTAACTCTTTTACCTGTCAGTGGATGCTGCACCAAGCTCCCATTAGAAACATCATTTAGATTTTGCATTTTGTTTGTATTTTATGCCAGGACAAACAGCTGCCACAATAAGATCCACGTTAGCAGAATAGTTGGCATTTTTAGAGCACTTGACTCTGGAGCATTTTGCAGCAAACACTTCTGAACAATATACAGAAAATATTTTCAATAGGCACAACACATTCAGGGACGAACAAAATTGGTTTTGGTTTTCCTTCTTTCCCTCAAATTTCATAATCCAATTTTACTGGTCCTGCTAATTTTGCAAGTGTCAAGGTCATGACAGCTTTGTCCAATCATTAGATGGGAAGGACCCAAATGAAGGGCGTTGCTGGCTTAAAATGCTAAATTAACAATATTTTAAATTTCTGTACAATCACGTCCTCACCACGCCATGCAAAGGAGGGGGGTTGTACAAATGGCACCTTTAAATCCTGACACCACCAGTAAATGGTGCATTTTAAAAGGAAGATGCAAGTCAACCCATTGCTGCTGGTGACAGAATTAGAGCTGTGGCCTGGCAATGACTGGGGCCAAACCTGCCACTTCCTGCACCAAAATCCCTCAGACATGGAGTTTCCAGCACTTGCAAACACTGGCTATTTTTATTTTAGGAAAATTTCACCCTATTGCAAGACAGCCTCCCCCCAAAAGCAGATGTGATGGGAAAACCACACATCCCAGCTCTGAGCCCTTCAGTGTCCAGCAGCTCCAACATTTCCAGGGCACGGCGAGGCTGGGAAGGGACCAATCCTCCTGCACGCAGCAAAGGATGGTGATAATAAAGGAAACCCTAAATTTGGCACTGAGGGGGTTCCCCAGTGTGCAGCAGCTGGTGATGCCCATCACCCATCGTATCCCAGGGATGCTGCTCCCAAGCCAGGCATGGATTCACCCCCACTGAAGTCCTTCTGGGATGCAGCAATGTGTGCATCTAAAACAGCTGAAGATAAAGTTCATTCACATTGCTGTGACATTCATATCAAGGGCAAGAATAACCCCAAAGAAATCCAGCCACAAATCAACCAAAAAGCTGCAAAAATAATAGAAATTAAATACTGGTGGAGGCCACAGCCGAGCTTTGAAAGACAACAGCACAACTTTGCCTCGTAAGAATTAAGGGGGGAAAAAAGCAAGGAGATCTGCAAAAAATAAGCTGCCAGGCTGCAGGTCTGTTGAATTGCAGCAGAAAAATCAAAATAAGTACATGACACCCATTACTCTGGAGAAGGTTAATTCTCTGTCTCCCACCCACGCACCTGAGCATCACTTACAGGGCTGGAGGAGCAAGGAGCACTAACATTAAATAACAAAACACACAGAGGAAGAACTACAGCACCCGCAAACTTGGTTGTAATGTATCTCTTGAAAGGCAGAACGACTCGTGGCATCTTCAGACACCGGCTCAAACTGAACAGTTCATTCCCTCCAACTCCACAGGCCCAGGAGCTGGACTCAGGGATCCTTGCGGGTCCCTTTTAACTCAGAATATTCTATGATTCCTGATGTAAACAAGTTTCTGATTGCCCATAAAGGTGTTCAGGCAACAGGCCCAGTGCTGCCTGAACTCTGATTTATCCCCAGCAACATTCAGAGCTGATGTTTGAAACATCACAGGGAACATTTGGTTGGTTTCTTTTTTTTTCCTTTTAACTTTATTTGATCCATTTTTAAGCTGTTTTAACATCTGTGGATGTCTCTGAATTATAATTCATTCTCCCCCTATTATTCTCTCATTCATTTCTTTATTCTAACACTAAGTAATACAAGCAAGCTTCCAGTGGAAACACCGACTGCCTTTACACTTTTGGATTACTGCAAACTTCGGGAACAATTAAAAGTACAGATAGCTTAAAAAATAAAATAAAATACTAGGCTCCCTGCCTGAAAGCAGATACAGCAAATCCTTTAGCAGCTCTTTACCCACACAAGTAGTCTCAGGTTTTTTGGTGGCACAAGTTTGAGCTCCGTGCTCAGGCACAGGCAAATGAAACACCTCGAGCAGGGCCATGCACAGACATTCCAGGGACTCCAGCTGAACCATTCCATGCTCAAGCCATGAGAAACCAGGGGAATAAGGCCCAAAAAAGTCCTGACAGAACGCGATGGGACACAGCGCTGGCTGGGAGAGGCACGAGGGGACAGCAGGGACAAGCCTGTGTCTGCTCAGGGAACACGTGGAAGCCAGGCAGCAGATTTAGAAGAAAATTCAAAAAAAAAAAGAAAA
>VYZQ01017733.1:1150-37084 GCA_013400655.1 Mystacornis crossleyi
CATTTTATTATGTCACTTCAACCATGAATTCAGCAGTAGATCTATACTTATTAATAGGCATAGAAATGCCATTATTATATTGACATAAAAACATGGGTTTGCACACTTGCTCAGGCTTCCAATGAAAGTTTCTGTATTGAAATCCTTGGGTCAACTTTGTTCTTATCCAGCTCATTATTGCATCCGAGGAGAAAAAATGCCAAGCTTTGTATTGCTGGCTTGTAATTCCACCTACTATTTTTATAAACATCATGAACAGTGAAAGCAAAGTTTAGTGGATTTACCATTGTCAGTAGAATCTGAAGGCAGGCTCTGAATAAATGCCTTGGATTTATTATTTTAAAAAGGACTGGTAGAGATTTGAATCCTGCCAGCTCTCCTGACATGCCCACTGTAACAGTGATGAATTGTCTGCAGCCCAGGCTCCTGGATGCCCAGAAATCACAGGTAAATTCCCACATAACACCTCTACGCTGCCTGCATTTAAATTCAAATGTACATTCAGATGTTGTTCAGATCCTGCATGATGTGGATTTAAAGCGCTCATGCTCAGTAATTTCAGCTACACATTGAATTTACTTCTTTGCCTCTGCCAAAGTTGCATTTCTGTTGAGCCATTTGACAAAGAGGGAGGGTTGTAGCTCAGTGCCCTGAGATGTTTGATTAGAAAAGAGCAAGAAAACAAATCTTAAAAGCTTAAGCAAAGTATTAGTTGTGCTGATTTAGTATAGTCTCTTGTTCATAGGATAGCTCTGTGATCTGCTACTTTAAAAAAAAAAAATTCATTGATGTCACAGCCTTTTAGTGGAGTGAGGGAAGCCTCTGCAGGTGTTGAAAGCTTTGATGAGATTCAGTAAAATGGCACTGATCTCCTAAACCCTGCTGTTGTGGGGAAAAGAGCATTCTAGCAGATGTCTGCTTGAAGGAGAAAAATAATCAACTGTGGCCAGCAATTCCACCTGCAGGAGCTCTGTCACTCCTGATGAGCCAGACCCAAAGGTGTGTCCCAAGAGTGGCAGTTCTGGTGTCTGAGCTTCAAAATGTTCAGGTGAACCTGCAGACCCGCACTAGAAGGATGATTCCTTGCCGCAGAAGTCAGGGTACTGGTGGCATTTGAAAAGGAGGCCTGATTAGTACCTTGGATTGAATAGATGCTCAAAAGGAAGAGCAAAGGAGAACTATGAAGCAGGTAATAAATTCTGGATAGGAAAGAAAGAAAGAAAACAAAGTGCTACTGGCTGTGTGAATATTACAGCCCATTACAACTAGACTTCCATTTGTTCAGCAGCAGAAGTGTTTCCATCTCTGCTGTTTCCAGCAGACCTGTCTGTTCCTAAAGAAGGAAGGAAGCCCCTGTGAACAGAATTAAGCTGTAAAATAAGACATGTACCAGCTACCAACTGAGCATTGTTTAGTGCCCCATGCTTTCTCCACCAAAAGCTCACCTCTTTGAAGGTGAGCATAGCCAGGCATGTGGAATTCTTCAGAGAGAAACTGAACATGTTCTACACCTACATCTGGAACTGTTCAGAAAAGGATGAGCAGAACTGCAGAGGTCCTCCTCGAGGGAGAGTTTTATTCAATTTGCCTTAATTGAAGCTGCACAAGTGAACTACAGAATGTTTCCAGTTCTCCTGGTCTCAGAGAAATCCCACAGCATGCACTGGTTATATGAGCTATTGCATTTTATATATTCCTTATTCTAAATTCCTTAGTCTAAATATGGGCAAGCATACTGCATAGTTTAACAACACATTTTCCTTGCTGGAAAATCTGCTTTAAGTAGTACTATTCTCTCCTGGCCACTTATTTCCTCTGCTTGTAATAACTTGTCATTCTCTCAGTTGTTTATGAATCTGGGCTGTGAACTGGGTCAGTAGAGTGATCTGGGTTAAAGATCCTCAGCAACGGGAGTTGTTGCCTTTTTTTTTTTTTTCTTCCCCCTATCTAATTGGCATGGAAGGAAATGTTTGTAGTACTTGGCCTAAAATCTATCCCAGGTGAATACTGTGGTGGAGGCTAAAAATTCCCTCCATCCAATCCTGTCGAGTATAATA
Source organism: Mystacornis crossleyi (assembly GCA_013400655.1). Taxonomy (NCBI): domain Eukaryota; kingdom Metazoa; phylum Chordata; class Aves; order Passeriformes; family Timaliidae; genus Mystacornis; species Mystacornis crossleyi. Next base: position 3,208 of record VYZQ01017733.1, read on the forward strand.
ATCTAATCTGCCTCTTTCAATATTTTGCTTTGTCTATCATATGGTGCTTGAATATTTTATCTAGTTGGTATAGCCTCTTGCTTTCCAATGCAATCAAAGAATGACACTATCTCTGTAAATGTACATAAATTAACTGGTTTGTGGAAACTACAGTCACAGGTACTGTGTGTCTAGTTAAACTCTGCTGAGAAGGAGGGAAACGAGTGACTTAAATGTGCTGGAAGGTTTCTGTTTAACCCTGTTTAACATTTAGTTATGAAATGTTGCCTGAACTGGAATAGAGTCTTTGTTACACATGCAGTTGGAAGGGAGGTAAGAGGAAAGATTGTAAAATGGATTTTGTATTCTAATTGTCGGATTAACAGAGGTCTTTCAGACCCTTCAGAGGAATGTGAGCCCTTCACAGGAAGGGCTGTTCCAGCTCTTGAGTAACTTAAAGGCTGTTTCAGAGTCACATCTCCGACTGCTGCTTTTCTATAGTCCAGGCTACACAGTTGTGTTGCGCTCTTTGTCAATTTTCTCTTATTTTAAAGGAGTCAGCAGATCTGTAGTTATCCTGATTTTCTCTTGTACTGAACTGCCAGAGGAGTATTTAGCACCAAGGGTTTAGAAGGATGTGTGGTACGTGGGGGGTTTATTTTATTATTCTACTTTCTCGTACTCGTCGTTTTTTATTATGTAAAATTTGTTGTACATTAAGTAGTCCTTTGGGACAGTGGTATTAGTTAAAAAAAAGAAAAAAAAAGTTTCACATTTACTACAATCCCCAATACTATGCTGCTATATTTTCAACAGTGTGTCTGAGTGTAACCCCTCAGCTGAAGGTCATTTGGAGTCTCAGGCACAGAAGAGTGTGACTGGAGGGTGGAGATGGACATCCAGGTTCTGGTCTCTCTCTGGGTGCTTAAGCTCCCCTTTCAAAATTGTTGCTTCAGGCTATTATGGTTGGTCTTTGCTCCTGCTTCTTTAATTTTTTTTTTTTCTTTTCTTTCCTCTTGCATCATGTAGTGAATAATAATAAGGGCAATGGGAACTCCTATGTACTTTTTTATTTTCAAAAATAACTGGGAGAGTTATATTTTATACTTAATAGAAGTAATTCCTTGTGCTATTTGAATAGATCAAAACTGCAAAAGGTTACTGGCAAATCACACCAGTTTCCTCTTTGTTTTGCAAAAAATCTCAAAATTGAGGCTTTCTTTTCATGTTGAGACCACAGAAAATTACTGTTCTTTCTAGATGTTTGTGAATGATTTCCTTGTTGGTAATATGTTGACAAAACTCAAACTACTTCATCCCAAGAGCACTTTAATATAGGTTCTACATATCACATTGCTCCTTCTCTTTTTAGAGCTCTGGAAACTTAAATTTATTATGCAGAATGATATGATAACAAGTGACAGATAAACTCTTTCCCATTTTTCAAGATAATCCAGAAAATACGCTCTCTAACAATTTTGTCCGTTGTTAAATTTGAAAAACTTTGAAATTCTTTTTCTGAAGGAAGATTCCAATGACAAAACTTCAAAAACAACCCCAACATTGGAAGAAAAAAAAGTTTTTATTGTCCTCAGAGATGATAGAGTTTCTTTAGGCCATGCACCCTTGCTTCTTTAATTTACTGGATATTATTAAAATAATATTGAGTTAAAATAGTATGCAAAAATAAGTGATAGAGCAATTTTAGGAGGTGGGCTTTGTTGTAAATTCTTTCAGAGGGGGTGCCTGGACATGCTGACTGGACATGCCTCAGTGACAGCCATGCGAGCACATTTTATGCTTTTCCAGTTTCCGTTCTGTATTTGCTGGGACAAATCCTACAAGAAGTGGAAACAGTTGAGCCTTTCAGAAGGTTGATGACTGAAGGCCGGGTCCAGAAGGAGATGCTGCTGGTGAGCCTGTCTGCCATGACGTGCCCGTTTCTGGAACAGAGCACGTGAAGCCAGCCAGGCTTATGGAGCCCGTTGAAGTGGCATCTGGCAAGCACCCCAGAACGGCCCACTGACATGGGGACAGTTTGTAGGATGGGAAGGGAGTATTTGAGAAGCAGCAGGCAGCTCCCACTGATTTTGTGTACCAGCTGTGGATGCATCTCACGCACCATGTCTGATGAAGTGTGGCCGCACAGTCCACACTGTGATGGAGTTATAAAAGCTTATTGAGGAATACATGGCTTGCTATGTCTGCTCAAATATCCCCTTTTCAATCCTGACTTCTAAAGGGAGCAGAACAAAAGCCCTGACCAAAAAAAGAAAAAAAAAAAAAATCCTGCTCACAAAAAATTGAGTAGATGAGTTTTAGCTTATAATTAACAGATAGAGACCACGGTTAGGCATGGAGAAATGGGGGATGGATGGAAGAGGATTCCGATGTTGGGCAATGGCCTGTTTTGTTTGATGCTTTGCCTAATGTGGCTGAAGTATGGCAGTAATGTGGCAGTGCCCCCTGCCAAGACGGGAAAGCATCCCAGCTGTTGTGTATGTGTTGTGCATGTGTACACAAGAAGTTTATTAGAGGCTATTCACACTTCAGTGGAGCTCTGAGATTGCAGTCTGTATTATATTGGCTAAATGAAGCATGTAACATTCTATATTTCTCATACAAGAAATATTCATTCATTTGTATTCATTTTCATGATTCTCAGCCACTCTTATTCCTTTGTTTTACCGAGGGCACGTGTACATTTTAGGTGTTTGGCTGGGCTCGAACTGGAAGCCCAGGGGACTGATGGAGTTAAAGTGGTTGTAGGAGAAGCAACTTCAGTTTAGAAACAGAAAAAATTCCGTTGCTCAATGCTGCATCAAACTCTAGGTATTTTTCATTAGGTTGAGCACAGTGCTGCAGGTACCTGGCAGTGCTACTTTTGTACTCACAACATGCATGTTAATATACTGTAGTTTCTGAACTTTACTTGTTAAATCTGTACATTCTGGGGAATCTCTCTACTGTACACATAGATTCATAGTGTACAGTTTCTTGTGTGCTCTTCTCAAGCACATGATGGAAAGCTCCCACCAGAATTTTGTTTGTATATCAGTAACATCTGAGGTTTTTTGGATGCCATTGCTTTTGAAAATTTTTTATATATTCCTAATTCTTTTAAGTTTCTTTTTTGGTTTGTTGGCAACCAAAGCAAACAGGCAAAGTCCAATCTATCCTTTTATGACAGTAGCTGAGGAGACATTGTGGAGTATTTCCTCTTTTCCTAAACATGATCCTCCCTACTTCATTGTTGGGAGGGAAGCATAGGTGTTGGAGTTTGAAGAGTCTCTAGTGCTTTTGGTGAAACTAGTCCCATATTCCTGCTGCAAAGAAGATATTCTGGCATAAAAGTGTCAGAAAAAGTGTCCATTCAATTTTCATGAGGGGTTTCCTTAAGCTGTACTTGCTTCCACATCTGATATTCACATTGGTTGGTAAAAAACATAAATAAGTATTTTATTTACTTGTGTAATGCCCATGATTTTCTGAATATGTAGTCCATTAAAAGTGAAGATCACATAAAAGCTATCTTCAGATCCGAGTTAAACTGCTAAATGTCTGATCCTTGTTGAATTTGAAGACTTACAGCAGACCATGCACTTTTAAAAAGTTTGTTGTCTACAATTACGGTATCAGTTCTTCTAGAAGGTCTCTGAACTTTAAGCAAGTAGTTGGGGTTTCAGTGAAATAAAACTCCTAGTAATGTGTCTCTTGTTCACATTAGCAATCTGTGCAGTGCATTCATCAAGACTCATTATGCTTTAAGAATAAGAAAAAAGAAATCTGCTCTGTATCCTAGAGAAAAATTTTCAACGTATTACGTTGTATAGCTTTAGATTTCTGAAATTACTTAAATGTGGTCTTCAGGATATTTGCATTCATAAAGAATACTTGGTTATGCTTATTGCTTCCCTTTGCCTTTCTTGACTGTCAAAACACAGTGATGCTTTTGAAGATTTATAGCAGATGGGTAATGAGATTGCTGACTGTTAACTGCAGCATTCAGAATTTGCTGGTGGAGGGAGGTGGGAGTTTAAAGAAGGGAAAAGGTTATCGGGGATTCATTGCAAGGAAGATAGGTGATAGAACTTCATTTTCAATCAGGAGGCTTAAACATAAATATGTTATGTTCTAAATTAGAAAAATCTCCACTCTTCATGCTATCTAGTAGGCACATAAAATCTTTCAGAAAAAAAAAATTACAGAGATGTCAGGTTGCATTCAAGTGATCACAATGAATCACAAGAAAGGCAAGGAGATTATAAAATTTTTCAGTAAGTATATTCAGGCTGTATTGCATATGCTTAATTCAGCCCAAATAGCAGCCTTTAAAAAATCAGAAAGAAATCATAAGCTAAAGTTTGAAATAACTATCACTTGTATACCTGTGTAATTGTGCAAAAGGAAAAATAGATCAGCACTGCCCTTAACTGGGCTAGAAAGATTTCAGTCTGACTCTTGCAGTGTGTGCTGTAAATAAAAAAGGAAAAAGTCTGTCTTCTTTCCTGACCTTTGTACAGTCAGCTGGTTGGGGTACACCCCAGACTGCAGTTTAGAGGAGAGGCAAAAAGCCAGCTATCTCCCACTGACTCTGTTTGGAGTCTGTCTCCTTACTTTTGTCACTGTCGCTTCACCCACCTCAACACTGTAATTCTCTGTTCACCTGGTTTAATAGATTCCATCTTCAGAAGCAACGCTTTTACGTTTAGACATTAATGGTCATCTTAATCTTTTGTATGTCTATATCTCTGTATTTGACCAGTTAAAAGTTTCAGAGGATGTGTCAGGGTTTTTTTTCCACATTTTTGTCTTTACTGAGGCCTGAGAATAAAGAGCAATCTACCTTGAGCTGTAAGTACTGGGTAAGGTACTAAGTTCAGAAGCACATGAAATAGTGAGGAAAAGGGATGAAGCCAAAGAAAGTTGCTGAATTGGCGAGGAAGAAGATTCTCCTTTTGTTTCTTGATGCAGGTATCTCTGTGCTGCTCTCTTCATTACTTTGATTTCTAGGTACCCTACTAATCAAACGTTGTTGAAGCTACTAGATTCTTTGAAAATACCCGAACACCTCTGAAAATGATTCCCATAGGCTTGGGGCTCTATTTTACTGAACACAGTCATGGTCAATTGGCTAGCATTCGTGTCTGCTAGGCAGTATCAGGAGACAGGCAAAGGATGGGAAAAACAGGAGGAAAAAAACGTATAGCTGCATATAATATATATTTGTTTAAAGGTAGCAGCTTTTTCCTGGCTGCAGCTTTTTCCTCTGTACATGCAGAGGGAGCTCCAGAACTCCTGGAGAGTCTTGCCTAGGACTATTGCCTAGGTTGTGTGTTTTTGTTACAATTTTCCTTACAAAATGAGACAGAGGCAGTTGCTGAAACAAAGAGGTCGGGCAGCAGCATCTTCAAACAAAGTGTATTATTATTCTTCACAAGGAAGGTTGTCTGTGACCCCTTGGGTTTTTTTCATCACCCTATTTCAGCAGGTAGTGCTGGCTTGCTCAGGGACCATTTCAGCAGATCATACACATTAGTCAAGATCTAAAATACCTCCCTGCACCATATGCTACCTAAAGTATAATAATCCTTTAATCTGTCCACTGCATGACATCTGGGCAGTTATTTGACTTAATAACTCATGTCGATTGTTCATATCAGTATGTATCAGAGGAGGGAAGTGCCAAAGCAGTGGGTTTAGGAAAATGCCTGTGGGGAAGTGCCTTGGGTCAGGGGAGACCTACTCGTGGTGCGGCAGGTGACTAAACTGTGTAAAATCTTTATATGAGAATAATATTATCCTGAGATAAGCACAAAACAGAACAGGAGGGGAAGATGAACTATCAGGACCCAAGTTACAGAAGCACATTAATATTTACTTGATATCTCTCTATACCCTCTAGTCAGCACAACAGATGTAGCTGTGTTTTAAGACATTATAATTCATTGAAAAAGGCAACAAAGATACTCTTTCCCTCCCTCCTGTCCCCGGTAATTTCAGATGTTCGCCGTGCACACTGCGGGGAGGAGGTAGAGAGACAAGCGCTGGTGGGGGAAGAATGCAATTATCCCAAAGCCTCCTGACGGGCATCCACTTCTTCCTTCCAGCTTAGCTGCTCTGACCACAGGCTGGGGGCTCGTGGGACATGGACCAGATTGAAAAAGTGGAAGCAGACAGATGGTTATTTGTAATCATCATGTAAATGTAAATCCTATAAAAATGTTTTCTTTCTAAGGGCCTGAAAGCTGGAAAGAAGGATTAAGGCATGGATATCTAGCCTAGAATAATTTTGACCCCGCCACCTTCCCTCCTACCCCATAAACATCGTGGCTTTATCTCCACTTCCTTTAAACAAATTGCTGGAACCTCAGCCGAGGAAATTAATTCGGTTTCCATGTAATTCCCTGAGTTTATGAGCGTCAGTTTGACCAGGGCCTGGATTTGGGCCTAAGCTGGCAGGTGCTGGTTAGCAGCTGCCTTGGGAGCGGGGGCTCCTTTTTGCTCCTTTCACCCTCATCCTTCGCTCTGGCAGGTGCATTCCCCGCGTCTTTATCCCGGCACTGCCGCTGCTGGGTGTGCTCCCTTTCCCTGGTTACACTCCTGGCTACCTGGAAATGGTGCTACGGGGCTTTGCTGCCTTAAAGACTGCCCTGACTGCTCGCAGACATCTATCTTGTTTGAGCAGCATCAGCTTGTTTGATCCACAAAGAGACCGATCAAACTTTAATTAACTTTTGTCCGCAGCACCACTGTAGGCTTCAGCTGTTCTCTGCAGCTCTCACAAATCAGTGCCTTTCCAGACAGCGAGGCTCAGCCATCAGGGAGCTTTTGCCCTTGCAAGGCTTTGCCTTTTGAAACATGAGGGTGTTTGTGCTGCCGTCGGGCTGGCAGCAAGGAGCAGCCCCTGGGGTCCGGCTGCGTTGCAGTCCCAAGGTGGACAGGCAGGGTGGCCATCTTCCTCTTTGGCACCCCTTGTTTAATCATAAAATCACAAAAAGGTTTGGCTTGGAAGAGAACTTAAAGATCATCCACTGTCCCATAGGTAGGGACACCTTTCACTAGACCAGATTGCTCAGAGCTCCACCCAGACTGGCCTTGAACACTTCCAGGGATGGGGCAGCCACAGCTTCTCTGGGATGCCTGTGCCAGAGCCTCACCACCCTCACAGTAAAGAATGTAAGGTCACACTCAAGAATGTAGGGAAACACCCATGCAAGCACCAAGGGGGCTGTGTGTAAAACTGGAATAAAGCAAAGCAAGAACACGGGATGAGAAAGAGGAGGCTGGTAGCAACATTTTGCTGCTTGTGTTGAATTTGTAAAACATTAGTATTTGTGCCCTGCCAAAAGGGCCCTGAGGATGGCTGGCTCCTCAAGTGAACAAAAGCTGTTTGCCTGTGTGTGGAGAGGGTGGTCTGCTCAGGCACACTAATAGTCATTTGGAAGTACCCAGCAATTGGGGATAATTGGCTGAGGAATATTCTGCAGCTCTCAATCATTCTTCTGTTTTCACAGATGATTGTACCATTAGATATGGTGAGTGCACTAAGCTGTGCTGCAACTTTTCCATTTACCGTGCTAATATGTGTGAACTCAACTTCCAGTTGATGCTCCTTCCTTCTGTGGCTTCCCGTGCCACTCCAGGAGGACAGCCAAGCTCGCCAGCTCATGCTCTGGCCTCCTCTTCCCTGCTCCCTGTCTCTTGGGTGATATTTGGATGTTCTGGGGTGGCTGGGCTGATCAGATTAATGTCTGTGCTTTATTTCATTGTTGTTAGATTGCATTAAATTACTGAGTCACAGGAATGGCAGCCTGTGCCCTTTGCTCTTTACCTTGTTTTTCTCTCTGCTTTTATTCTTTTATTCCCTTCCTTTACCTGGCTTTCTCTTTTTAGTCTCCTTAAAGTTAGTGTTTTCCCCTCTGAGTTACTCTCTCACTTTAATTTATATTTCACACATTTTTCTCTTATCTTTGCTTTTCTGCCACTGCTTTATTTTTTCTCTGTATCTTTTTTTTCCAACCATTTTTTTTTCCCTTCCAAAACACAGAATGCTTTAGATGGAAATGGTGAGATATATCTTTTCAAGATTCACGTATGTGCTGAGGTACAGAGCAAGATTAAGCAAAGCCTGTAGCATCAATTTTGTCTTCTATTCAAGCCAGTTTTGCAGTGAGACTTTGGGTAAAGGAATGTGATAAAATCAAATCACCTCTTAGCCTCATATTCTGAGGCTGATTGGAACCTTACACAGTTGCTGGGATGATTCAGAGAAAGTTAATGTAATTTGCTGTGTATCACTCCAAGAAACTGTGTTTGTCAGGTTCATATAGCAGTGTGAAATGTTCAAGGAAAATGCTTTCCTTAATATTGCTGCCAGGAGTTAGGAGTCAGGAATATAAAGCCATTATGTGATGGGATCTGCTGATTTTCTGGGGATTTTCCATGAGTGGATTTGCACTGAAATTCTGTAATTGCAAGTAGAATCACGCCAATAAAAATAATATTTATTTTGTGTCTAATAATAATGGAAGAAGTTAATTTTTATCTATTTACCAGTTATAGAAAAGTGGGCATAGCGTTGTCTAGAAGTACTTTTTTCTTCCTGTGTATCATGGGGATCACAGAGACATGTTAAGATGCTTTCCTAAAAAGCATGATTTTGTAAAACTTTTTTTCTGGTTCTTTCCCTGACATTCCCATGGTACTGACTTTCTTGGCTTTGCAAAGTGTTGTACTGCCAAATAGCAGCAGCCCATGATCTTCATCTTACTAAATCTGTGGTCTGGATTGCATAGGTTATTTCTTCCATTTGATCTTGAAGTTCCATAAATTCCATTTCTGCCAATTCTATTATTGTGAATCAGAAGTATATGAGTGGTTTGTATTATTCAGAAATATTTGGGGATTGAGTTTTTTGTTAAGTTGTCTATTGGGCGTGTCACCTAAGAAGACGATGGGTTCTTGCCAGAGCTGCATTTGTNTAAAGGAATGTGATAAAATCAAATCACCTCTTAGCCTCATATTCTGAGGCTGATTGGAACCTTACACAGTTGCTGGGATGATTCAGAGAAAGTTAATGTAATTTGCTGTGTATCACTCCAAGAAACTGTGTTTGTCAGGTTCATATAGCAGTGTGAAATGTTCAAGGAAAATGCTTTCCTTAATATTGCTGCCAGGAGTTAGGAGTCAGGAATATAAAGCCATTATGTGATGGGATCTGCTGATTTTCTGGGGATTTTCCATGAGTGGATTTGCACTGAAATTCTGTAATTGCAAGTAGAATCACGCCAATAAAAATAATATTTATTTTGTGTCTAATAATAATGGAAGAAGTTAATTTTTATCTATTTACCAGTTATAGAAAAGTGGGCATAGCGTTGTCTAGAAGTACTTTTTTCTTCCTGTGTATCATGGGGATCACAGAGACATGTTAAGATGCTTTCCTAAAAAGCATGATTTTGTAAAACTTTTTTTCTGGTTCTTTCCCTGACATTCCCATGGTACTGACTTTCTTGGCTTTGCAAAGTGTTGTACTGCCAAATAGCAGCAGCCCATGATCTTCATCTTACTAAATCTGTGGTCTGGATTGCATAGGTTATTTCTTCCATTTGATCTTGAAGTTCCATAAATTCCATTTCTGCCAATTCTATTATTGTGAATCAGAAGTATATGAGTGGTTTGTATTATTCAGAAATATTTGGGGATTGAGTTTTTTGTTAAGTTGTCTATTGGGCGTGTCACCTAAGAAGACGATGGGTTCTTGCCAGAGCTGCATTTGTTGCCAGCTGCCTCCTGTCATTTTTCTTTTATGCTTCAAGAGCAAGACCTAAATAGTCACCCCTTTTGTGTGTGTGTATGTTAGAAAAGGAATTAACTTCCAATTAATTCCTTCCTTCCTCTGGGATCTACCTGTGTATTCCAGAATGGAGAACGATAACAGTTACCTCCGTGTCGTTTTGAGTGCCACATATATACAGCCCACTCACCTCAGACTATTCAGAGACCAATTCTTTTATGTATTAATCATATTTTTTCTTCTGGCTTATCACAGAAGAGAAAAATATTCAGTTCCAAATGTTAAAATGGGGCACATTTTATTAACATTGAAAGCAGTAAATTATCTCTGCTTATGAAATGAGACTGAGCAATTTATGCTGAACTCTTCCTGACTTGCCCCTTCACTAGGATACAGTGTTTTCTAATTTCTCAGAGGGCCCTGGTTCCATTAAGGGCGAGAACTGTTTTAAAGCCGTAATGAAAGCCCTGCGTAGCTGAAATTCAAGGAGGGGCAATGCCCTAAATTCTATTTCAGTAGCTCATGTAGAGCTATTTTCAGTTTTATGTTTATAAGAATGTCAATTAACCTAGAGACTAGGACACACATGGAAGAATAAGGATGAAGTGGATATCATTCTAGCACACTGAGGCCAGCTAGTTGCACGTAATCCTTTACAGAAGCTTGATTTACGTGAGAAGCTGGCCTGTGTTGCCTAATTTAGTTCTCAGACAGCTTGGTAATTTAAATGCTCTTTCTTTTCAATGTAGTAGGACAGGGCTGGTCAAGGTGGCAAAAATATTGGAACTAAAAATACAGAAGGAAGAAATAAATATGCTGGAAGTACATCACTATCAGTTTTATTTCTCTGAGACCTTTCAGAACTGGTGACTCTTTTGGCATGTATGTGCCAAAAATACAATAATAACAGCAATGCCCTTAATCAAGTTGTAATTCTGCAATTCCGCATTAGGTAAAAAAGGGACAGAACTAAATTGTGCTGGAGTTGGAGACTCAGGCAAGGCAGATATTCAGCAGGTTGCTTTCTGTCATGAAAAGCTGGATGTCAACATCTAGCCTGCAATGCTACTTTTGCAATGCTGGAAAGTGACCCTGCCAAGGTTAAGAGGAGTAATGGGTGCTACAAGTCTTTCTAACTAAAATACAGAGCAGTGTTCTTATCTGGAGAGGAAAAAAAAGGAAAACAAAAGCCGGGTATGTGAAATCTGCCTCCACTGGACAAAAGGGCATATCTGCCCAGCTCCATTTATGAGATCTTTTATAGTCAATATAAGATGCAAAGTCATCACCTAATAACGTTTGAGACGTTTTTGTTTAATATTATGTGTTTCTACATTTTTTTCCTCCACTTACAATGTCATCACTTCTATTAATTTTTTTTTTTTTTCCCTCTTTCCCTCATTTATCTCTTTAGTGCTACGGGATGACTTCCGCCAAAACCCTACGGATGTGGTGGTGGCAGCTGGAGAGCCTGCAATACTGGAGTGCCAGCCGCCTCGAGGGCACCCCGAGCCTACCATCTACTGGAAGAAAGATAAAGTCCGTATTGATGACAGGGAGGAGCGGATCAGTGTGAGTACAACTCAGGTGGTTTTTTATCTGTAGACACAGGGCCCACAGCTGAGTGCAGCAGAACTTACACAGCTTTATAACCTTTATTCCCACAGAGACTCGTTGTTGTTTTTGGCAGTTTGCCTCTCTGAGCTTTCCCAAGTGAGGGGGAAGGCTCTTTCTTGCTCCTCGTCTGGATCTCCAGCTTGAACTTCTTTGAGGGTTGGTTTGTAAATCCAGTGTAATGGAGATCCTTTAGAGCTGGAGATTTGGTCATGGAAGGTGCTCAGCTAGATGAAGGACTCAGTGGATGTCTTTGACCAATTTGATCTTACCTTTTCTACATCTCAGTCCTCCAAACTGAGAATATCAGAGATGTTTGATAAGTAAAATGAGTCATATCTATGAGTTGCACAAATAACCCCATCATGTTGGGGTTGTTGGGAAAAACCCCAACATCTGAGAATGATCCTGGTAATGTTATAGTTCTTGCAGTCATCTGGATATGTCTAAATGAAGGCTGAAGTCATGCTGTAAAGAATTACGGTTCCTGAAAAGGAATAAATGTTGAGCAGATGAGTAACACTGGTTGAATTTGTGGCCATTCATTTCTTGTACTGAATGAAAAAGGATCTAGCAGAAATATTTAACTTAACAAGTGATTAGAGATAAACCACGATCTGTGCGAGCAAATGGGATAAATTAAGGGGGTGCGAACATGTTTCATTCCTAATTTTTAAATGCTTCGCTTTTCATCATTTATATTTCTTCAATAAAGTTTTATGTTGTATGGAATGATTCAGTGCTGACCTTATTCAACATGGAAGTACTACCAGGAAACTTGTTAGTGGCTCTGGATGCCTAAGGAATTATTCCGAGCCCAAGAATCAGAGCTGTTGCTGCTTGTGGACCAGGCTGTCTGTGCTAGGGTCTACTCAAGAGTAGAAGAGCAAAGAGTGACAGAGAGCTGGCTATCATTCCCTGGCTCCCAAGTTTCTTTGGCTAAATTCCCAGTTTATTCTGCAGCACCCCACTGTCTAACCTTTGACACTGTGACTTCACAAGCCACAGATTTTTACTTTATTTCTTGCAACTACCCTAGTCTTTCACTCTGTAAGTACCCTTTATGGCCAAGAAAGTATTAAGTGTCAGGTGAATTCCTAGTTTGGGACAGATTCAGTTGGTTTGCCTCAACAAAAAGAGAAAACCTGTCTTTATTAGTGATCAAGGAAACTGTTCAGACGCCGGTAGAATAAATTTAACTAAATAAAACTAATAAAATTGCCTTTCTTTTGCGAGAGATGTCAAGAGTGCTTTACATATCGCCATGCAAGAAATAAAAGTACTCTGTGCCAAGAGGCAGCAAGAAATGTAATCTTTGAAATGCAAAGAATCTAATAAAAGCCAAAGGAATGAAATGAAATGCAGTTGAAATTAGCTGCACGTTGAAATTAGTCAGTGGGATAAAAATGTTCTAGAACAGCTTAAAGATACTTAAATATATAAGTAATATAATTTTAAAGCTATACATATATTTACAAACAAAACTTTAGGATGCCTTGGTTGTGGAACCTGTTGCCTGAGGAGGTAGCGCTTTTTCTGATGTACTTCGTTTACCTGAAGTTAAAAATGTGTTCCTTGTTTTGAAACAGATCCGTGGTGGGAAGCTGATGATCTCCAACACCAGAAAAAGTGATGCAGGAATGTACACGTGTGTTGGGACCAACATGGTGGGGGAGCGCGACAGCGACCCCGCAGAGCTGACTGTCTTTGGTAAAGAGACCCTTTCTTTTATTGTTTTTTCCCTAAAAATGTCATAGACTGAATTACCCTGGGTGGCTCATCAAAACACAAGACAAAACAAGGTTAACAAAACACAGCAGTACTGCTCAAGATGCATTTCCCAGCTTCAGAAGGAGACCAGGTTTTAAAAGCTGCAGTTCATAATGATGGAGCTGTGATGGCTCAACATTTTCCTTCTAAGCACATAGTTTCAGTCTAACTGGAGGTCCACAGTGATGTGAATAACCAGAGATGGTAATGCAGGACAGTGCTGTCTCTCACAGAATGGTCAAATGTGATTAAGCTGCTAATGCAGTTGACGCCTACTTACCAGAGATTTAGACCAGTATTGCCTATTTAAATAATTCCATATTCCTGAGGGGTTGTGTAATCAAACCTTTGTAGAAAAGCACAAAAAATCCTCACTTGATCAGTGAAATGTCATTGGACAAAATTCCAAAATCAACTTTTTGAATATATAGAGATAACTTTTGTCATTCATTTTTAAGAGGATCTGAAACAGCTTTTAATCCTGTAAGCCAGGACAGCATTTAGATTTTTGGTGCTGCTGAATGAATAAAAATGAATAGGTTTCTTGTGTGAAAGGGCTTCTAGACCTGATGGGCAAGGCAAGAAGTTAGTTGTTAGGAGCACTTGCCCCATGGTTAGGGTCCAGAGCAAGAACAGAGAAATAACCCAACCCAGAGCTGGATCCATCCTGCTAACAACTGAATAAGAAGCAAAGCCACAAAATCATGCTGCGGTACATCCTACAGTCGTGGGTTTGTAGGAATTAGTCAAGAGGTTCTGAGCAAACAAAGATCAATAAGGAAAAATCCCTCGCTGCTAAAGAAAACATGTCCATGCTGACAAAAGAGACAGAGAAATAGTGTTAATGTTCCCTCCTGCTAGACTCCTTTGATGTCCTTGATACAGTACTGAAATTCCAAACGGGACCATTTATAACCCCAGAGAGACTTTTAATACAAATCCTAAGGTCCTTTGTGAAGCTCATGCACCTGATTTTTTTATCTTCTTCCTAATATGGTGCACTGGAAAACCCAGTCACACATATTGCCATCTCTGCATTTGCATGTATGTGCAATTCAGCTTTTGTATATCCACTTCAAAAAGTATGTATATTATGGGATTCACAAAAGGCAGGGAAAGATTTTTGCTAGACAAGATCCATGAATTTCTGAGAATATCCTGCTTTCCAGCTTTACAATATTGTAAAGGTTTCTATTCCCACTGGTTTGTTGTGGATTCCTGGAAATATGTGGCTGTTAAAGACAGAACTATTATACCCTGAAAAAAAAAAAAAAAACCAAAAAAAAACACCCAGAGAAAGGCTCTCTATCAAATTATTATGCCCTTTGCAGCCAATCTGTTAAAGCTGTAGCTTTATGCAGTTGCAAAAGAGAAATGACATATCTCCTTCATCAGTTTAAGTACTGCTAATCTCTGGTAATACTCCCTGTGGATAGCAAGCAGATTGCAGTCCTAAACTACAAAGCCTTAAGAAATCCTTAAGAAAATAATTTGTTAAAAAGCACTGAACTGTAGGAATGAAAACTGAAATGTGCATGTAATTTCGTATCCTGCAGAGCTATGAAATATATTAGGTTTGTCTTGATATGTAAAATAATACGTAGCCAATTACAATATTCTGATTTTTTTTACAGGGCATAACCATAGCAATCAACTTGCAAAATACAATCTAAAACTATATGGTGAATACTGAACAAAATCCGCAATAACTGAAATTAGATATTTTAATTCTTCTTAATTGCGTTAGACTAAAGAAAATTGTATTTAAAATTCCCTATCTCAGTATCTTCCTATCTACAATTCCCCTTCTATCTGGGTATTCTCTGATACCTTCCCACCTTCTTTTTTGCTGTGCAAGAGCAGCATGCAGGAAGCAGGTGCTCAGGTTAGGGTCTGCTGTCTCGAGACATGGTTTGGCTGTCCTGTGTCCATTTCCTGGCTGCCTCCTGGCCCTCAAGCTCTGTGTTGGTGCACTGGGCTGGCTGTAACATCGTGTCCAGGGTAATCCTGGTCTGCTCCACACAAACGGAGGGGACTTGGCCGTGCTTTCCAGCAGTTGAATTCCATTCCTGGGCTCCAGGCAGCAGTCCTTGTGTAGCAGGGATGTGCACAGTGACTGGAGAGCATTATCCATGATGTTTCCAGGAAGCACTGTATCTACTGGACGCTCAAATCACTCTAAGCACGCACAATAAATCCAATAAATCCAGCGACTCTGGGAAACATCAGGTTGGCTCTGCATGTTCAAATTGGCTTCACTGAACACAGGCAAAACCAGCAGGATCATATGTTAGGTCCACAGCTTTCCCCTAATATGACTCACAGGTCTGAGGAACATGGGAATACTGCAAATGTTGAGGAAAAATATGCTGAAAATACTTATATGCAATTCATGTGCCAAACTTTAACTGCTTTGAACATATTTGAAAATGGACTTCACAAATAAAATAAGGAGATCTTGACTGAGAGACTCAGAAAATTTTATTAGGTGACTGGCAAGCCTATAGCTGTTGCTGATTCTGGAAAAGAATGTATATTAATTAGCTGATTAATCATGTCTTCATTCCTTTCCCAAATAACAACTCTCCAAACCCTTTCCATAGCGTGAAGGGAGCCTTAGTAAACACCCTATGTAGGAAAAGGAACTGTTTCATACTAGTTCTCGAACCTTTCCAGAAACCAGCTACTTGTTACTTTTGGCTTTGCAAGTTTTTCTGTAATACCCGAAATTAACTTCTGCATGTGACTTGTGACAGATCTCTGGCTCCCTGTACTGTAAATTTAGCTTGAGGCATTGCCTCTGGAAAAACTGAGTCAGTGTGGTGGGAACTGGTGGCCCAACGGGAACAGCATGGAAGCCTAGCCTGAAAGATTACACCTTTCCTGAGTTTAAAAGCAATAAAATAAAATGGGCCATAAGAACAGTGGGAAGCAGTAGGGGAGAAAATAAAATTTTCCCATGTGCAGAATATGTCCACTTGGCTGGGTACCCACTCAATAACCTTTACTACTGAGAGATAGTTATGAATAATACATGTAGAACTTTCACCTTTTTTTTTCAAACTTATTTGCATAGGAAACATTGTTTTCAACATTTAGGCATACTCTACAGTATACTGGTAGTGTCAATGCAGATTGTATTGCTTTGGTTTCCAAGTCACGATTCTTCTGTTAGCAGAAAACTGGTGAACTTTCACAGTAAAATACAATAAAGATCATATAAGCAGTGCTATCCAAAACTGTATTTTGAATAGTGACAAAGATGCACTACAATTTTTAGTCTTCTTTTTCAAGCATTACTGCTAGTTTTTGCCTTTATGAGGCTCCAAGGTGTAATCTTGGAGTAAAGCAGAAAGACAGAGTCTGTCACAGAGTCTTAAGTTGAGCTTTAAAGAAAGTTAATAACCTCAGTCCTAATGTTCACAAAAAGAGGCAGTGTGGGACTTGATTATTGTGTACACACTATTCTAAAGGCTGGTTTCCGAAGTGTAAGTGATACAAATTAGTCTGCATTGCTTGTGTTTGGGCTCATAGCCCTTGGCTGAACAGAATTAAAGCAAGATGCAAAACAGAAACAGTTTAATTCCAATTTGTAAGAAAGCTTTGTTTGTAAATACATAATATGGAGCCAGGAATTAAATAAAGAAGGCATTACTCCTTAAGATAACCTTTATCATTTTGTCATGCTACTTCACCGTTATGAGATAAGTTTCCAAGTTGTTTTAACTGTTTCAGATTCTTTTATTTTCCTTTGCACTTAAAATGGTATGTTTGAAGAGAATGTACAAAGGTATAACTTGTATATTGATTCGAAAGCTCAGTGAAATCAATGAAAGCCTTAGTATATCAACTTCAAGAGGCTGGCATCAAGCAGTGGAAAAAGATATATTTAGAAGAGCCTCAAAAGAATATAAAGCATAAGTAAGAAGAGTACAAAAATGTCTTTAAAAAGATGTGTCAGTTTGGACATATTAAAGATTGTTTTGAGTTATTCTTTGATTTTAGCTTTGGTATCTGAACCTTTTTTCAGCTAATAAGGTCCTGTGGGATGAAGAAGTATTTTTGTCTGATGCTTGAGGAAGTATTTGTGTTTGATGTTCTGTAGATATTGTCAGGCTGAAAGAGAAACCCTAGTTTCAGAAAGAGTATACGATGATGACATAGCGTTAGAGGGAAAAAATACCCAAAATCCCTTTAATGAAGACATTGTGCCCATTTTGCTTTCTTGAGTTCTGCCTATGTGGAAGGCCTTAGCAGAGTCTTGATCCATTGCAGCCTGGGAAGCTTTCCCAGTCACATGGGAAAATCTACCAAAACCAAATATACATTCTTAGGTCAAGACAGAGAAATCAGCAGTGTGCATTTTGTCCTTCAGATCAAATCTCCTCCTGGTTTTCCTCAAATCCCTGTATTTTCCAATAGCAGTCTTGTGGCAGTTTGTAAAAAAGCCAGTTTAGCTTTAGAATATTTGTTATCCACAGATACCAAGAAGTTGTAATAGGATAATGATACAGCTCTGAAAAAGTGTCTGATTTGGTCCCCTAAGTTTGTATGTAATGGTCAGTAAAAACTGTAATTAACATGGTTATAGACGTAGATAAAAGGAGAAAACCACTAGCAACTGATAACATTCATTTTACTGCATTTGCCTCTTATTGGACTGTGCGAGCTCATCACGCCTTGGGCGCTGCTTAGAGTGGAGGGGATTGCAATGTCTGCACCAGTGCCTATTTCTCAAGTGAGAAAGGGAAAAGTGCCTAAAAAGATGCAGTAGAAGAATGTCTTTAAATATAAAACCACTTTTGCAATTCTGTTTTCATTTATTTGGCTAACATAGGTAAATGTAGTGAGATCGTAATATCCTGTCTTCTTCCACATGCTGTTTTTTGGCAGAGAGCTTTACTTCATCCAGATCATGTTGCATTTAATGAAATATCTATGTTATTGACAGCATTCTGAAGTGAAACTTGCTTCCAACCATCTAATGTTTCTTTTTCTCCCTTTTGAATCAGAATGCTAAAGTGGAAAAAAAGCTTTTATTTGTAATTATTTGCTATTAAATCCCTCCCCAAAGCCTTTTAATTTGTGCTCTAATACTGTTTTTAGAACACAAAAACCTTTTAGAAAAATGATGTCTTCTCTCCAGCAAAGACAGAGAAAACAAGAACAATTCTAAATCAGATTGAGGCTCTACATTATGGGGACCATCAAATCCTTCACTCTAGCAGTTGCTTCAGCAGAGAAAATATATTAAGGTAGTTAGGATCATTTTAATTAGATTGAGGCCCCGTATATGGCTGTCTAACTTTTTGAGGAACAGAGAAAGGGCAATAATACATCTGAAGGTCATCTGAGTCTCTCTAATAGACTGTGATACTCAGACCAGTTGTTAAATATGGGGAAAATTGAGTTCTGAGGTTTAACTTGTGTCAACACCCAAAGCAAGGAAAGCATTGTGCTGTTTCTGGCTAGGATCTGCAGGTTTCTTTGCAGCACATACCTCAAGCACTGCAACAGACTGTAGGTGTGTGTCCAGACTGCATTAACAATCCCTTTTTATAACTGCAAGCAAAGTTTATTCTGAAGTTGTAAAGGTCACCCTAGTAATAGCAAGACTGGTTGACATGACATATAGCCATGACCTATTTTATAGTTCTCTTCAAAGATTTTTAATATTCATCAGAGAAAGTCTGGGAAGTGGGTACTTTATTTACTCAGTGAAAGCTTATAAAATAGCTATATTAAAAATTTTATATATGCCTATGATTTTAATTTATCACCCTTTCTTCTTGTTTCTCAAATATATTGTGCTCTGGATGCTGTTGACAGTGTAACAATGTTTAATTACACAACAAGGCTTTATTTATGGGCAAATGATTTCAGAAATAAAAAAAAAAATGAAAAAGATTTTTTTCCCCCCCAAGATTAGCTCTGAAACTAAATTTGACCTGGCTGTGCAAAGAAACCTTCTTTATTTAGCATGCTTGGGCAAGCAGCGCTGTGTCTCCTGAGAGATTAACATTGTAAGCAAGTTATGCAGGTGACTCAAATCCAGTTAATCTCACATAAAGAATGTTAATTGCATTGGCAGTGGCATTCACTCTGATCACTTTATAGCTGTATAATTAGCTATTGGACATATTCAAGGGGTTTTCTGAGTGATACAAACACAGGAAACAACATGAGAGGTAACTTGTTTTTTCCTGATTCATGCTGTGCAAAATGCAGGGATGATGGAAAAACGGAACCTGCAGTTGTTGCTATTCACATGTCCTTGCTAACTGGGCTCTGTCCTTACAGGGCTATTTATTTTCTAGCAACTTCTTAAATGTTTTGGAAAATACACAGTTTTAGAAGCTGATATGAAACAAATATGTGTGTATTCTCCTAAACTGCCTTGATGTGGAATTCAGTGATTTACCTAATGACTTCAGGGCCATTTACTTTCTCCTCAGCTGGCTTCTCCTCAAAATGAGACAGGAATTTATTTTCTCATCTCCTGTGCAGGAGAATTTACAGCCACAAGTATCAATTTCATAAGTATGCACATGCTAATTTCTTAGCTGTCTGCATGCAGCTTTTGTAAACGTGGTCTAAAATGATTTTTGTATGCAGACCAAGCAGTATGCAGACACACACAGAGTTGTTTAAGTTCAATGGGGCTGAACCAGGGCCTCTAAATCACCAGTTGGAATGCTGATCTGGATCTGAATTTCTTAGTTTAGGATCATGGCATGAAAAACAAGTGCCAAAATGAAGAGGGTATTTTGTATGACCTCAGAGCAGGAGTTGGTCTAAGCTCTTCTTAGGAGAGAAGTTGTGAAAAAGATGCTGTTACAACTTGCAGAAAGTGTCATTAAAATATGCCCTTCCAGATTCACATAGTTACAGATGGGCCAAGTACATTGCTTAGCATTAAGATTAAAAAATAATTGGGTTTTTTTTTTTTGGTCTAGTTTTAATAAGTTTAATAAATTAAAATGGCTTTATCCAAAATTTTCCATGCCTCACTGGAAAACTGATTTTAATTGACAAAATTAAATTGGCAAAATAATTCACTCTTCTCTAAGAATGTTGTAGTTTTTGCAGTTTGAAGGCAAAAGGGATTAATTGGAGTGAAATGGCAAAGATTTGAAGGAGAGGAATGGAGGAACCTTTTTGTCCTGAGAAGTGCAGGTGCCTCATACCGAATATAGGTACCTAAAATATGTTGGGAAATAGCTACCCTATGCCAGAGATGTACTTTTTTTTAATTGGCTTGTCCAGAGGATTTTCACTAAATTTAGCCAAATATACACCCGTCTTAAAAAAAAAAGTAATAGAGCCATTAATTCATCCCCCAGAGAACCCATGAATGCAGATCTGGGCAGCATTTTCCTGTATCTGCACTCTGCTCCTGCTGCTGTCACTCTCCTGGGAGCGTCCTTGGCTACTTCAGCTGATTTTCCTTGTGTTAAGTTTGTGGATAGGCTGTGTTTGGGTGACCTGGGGAGAAGGAGCTCCACTTCAAGTGTAGACCAAAGACTCAGTGGAGAAGAGTTCTTTTGCTGTGAGGTATGAGGAAGGGATAGTTGGAAGGGGAACTGGACTTGTGAACTTGCTGTGTTCCAGGTGTGAAAAGTGGTATTTCTGGGCTAAAAACAGACAAATTGACAAGGAAACAGTCAGCAGCTGGATACGGCTTGTACACAGACTTAAAATGGGAAATTATAAAGATTTCAATGTGTGCAGAGAGGCTAGAAAGGAATTTACTTGCCCAAACATTGCTGGAATCTGCAGATCCTGGGCAGGAATAGGAACAGGACAAAAGCAATGGCTTGGGGAGAAGAATCTTCGCCCATTAGACATGCTTTTATCTCTATCACCTGGAAAAGTGCTATAGATTCTTGAGCATGTCTATTCTTCTGCTGACAAAATATATTTTCCCCTGCCAATTGGTTTCTCTGCTAATATGGAATTCCTGTGTGATGCTGTCACTCATTTACATAATTACTAACAGGTGGGTTTGTGTTCCTCATTTTGTGACTGATATTCCAATTTGTGAAAGTGGTGAACACCTTCTTGTCTGCAGTTGAATTAATGGAAGTTGAGCTTTGAACACACAAAATTAATGCTTAATTTCCACCCAAACCCCCACACTCCCCCCAAAATAATAAAAAAATTAAAAATTGGCAGTTTTGTGGCTCAGGTTGAGCATCAAAATTTAGCAGATACTTTTTAGCTCGCTTTCTAAGATCTCTATCATACTTCAGAGAGGAGCTATGAAAATAAGTGAGTTGATTATAAACCATTAAGATAGATGTAATAGAGGTCATGAGGAAATTAATAATTCTGTCTTTGAACTGAAGTTTGAATAGTAAGACAGGGGACCACCCTCTAAACAGTACAGCTAAAGCAAAATATTAAACACCTGCTTATTAAATGAATACCAACAATCTGGAGATGTTTGGGGAAAAAAATAGTGTGTGATCATATAATTGCAACCAGTCCCATAAGGCATCAAAAACAGAAAGGAAGTGATTAAAAGACAGGCAGACAGCCTTAATTCTGTCAGTAAGTGTGGCCTGCTTGATTTTTCAACCTTATTAATGTTCTTTTAACTTTTTTCTTTAAAAAATTATTTGCATATAATAATCATGTGTAACAAACCTATAAAATTAGCTCTGTAGTTATCAAGACAAACTGCCTGAGTCAGAATCTGGTATTGCTTGCATCTGTGTGGATTTCGAGTAATTTTTTTTTAAGTGACATCATATCCCTTAACTTGATGAGAGTGAAATGTGAAACATAGTGTGTAACCAGCTTTAAAAGTCTTTGTGATAAATCCCTGTCTCGAGTGGAAGTACTGTTTCCTACAAGCCCAGTCTTATAATGGTTTGACTAGCATAAATAATTTATGACAATAAAAGTGTGGTACGGCTGAGAGGGCAGAACAAAATTTGCGCACTCCAAAGGCAACTTGGAAGCTAACCCCAGTGCCATCGTTTCAAATGAAATTACCGGTACTTGGATTCTGTACCAGTATAACTGAGATCAGATTGTGGCTCTGCATCTGGATTTTAAGCAGGCCTGTGCAACATTATGGTGATTAATACTATTTGTAGCCGCGCAGCCTAACATAACAAGGGTAAACAGAAGTTATTACTCAGTCCTTAATTTGGTTTTCCATGGTGGGGTTGGCGATGGGGATCAGGGAAGCTCTGTCCTGTGTACGACAGTTCACAACTGCCTGAGGTGCTTAACACGGAGTTTAAATTTTCCTCCGAAGCACCAAGATATTGATCACTGCCAAAGGCAGGCTGGCTCCACTGGCAGCTCGTGTATTGCTGCAGCAGGAGCTCCCAGCCCAGGCTCCGTACGAGCAGCGCTGCAGAGCCACCGTGTTTCCAGGGAAGAGCACAGCCTCAGAGGCCTGTCCGCTGTCCGGCAGGCGGCCGTCGGTCCCGGCACAGGCCGCCTTCTGGTGGCTCTTGCTGGAGACCGGGATGGGACAGCCCCTGCTTCTCCAGCCCGGCAGCCCTCTCCCTGGCTCTTTATGCACATCATCAGTTGCACTTGTCTGAATTTGTGGAGCTCAGCCTCCTTTCTGTTTGACGGATGGGTAAGCGACAAGATGCTGAAAAGTCAAAAAGTGTTCGTTTCAGCCCTCTGACTCACTATGGAATTTTAATGTCTCTTTCAAGAGCGGCCCACGTTTCTCAGGCGACCGATTAACCAAGTGGTGCTGGAGGAGGAGGCCGTGGATTTCCGGTGCCAGGTGCAGGGGGATCCCACACCCACAGTCCGGTGGAAGAAAGATGATGCAGACTTACCGAGAGGAAGGTGAGAGCAGCATTCACGTTCACTTTCAAATTTCAGTTGTTGCACAAGGCTGGAATCCGTCCCTACTGCTGAGAGTTTGTTCTTTGACATTGTATCCAAGATTTATTTCCCATCTTGCTGCTCTTTTGGCACTACAAATCTTGTTCCAGAGGCAGCTGTGCAGGCAAATCCTGCCTGGGTGAATTGTCCAGATAATGGATTCCTGTGGAGGGAAGAAACGTGATGTGTAGGTGTTGTGAGCACATGGCTATTCATTGAATTTATTGGAGACAGTAAAGATGTTTTAGGACTGTAATAGTGATAGTAGGCTTCAGAATGATGTGCTGACACCAAGAGGGAGAAAACTTGGCAGGAAAGTTTCTCTGTTGCACTGGCAAGGTGAATTACAAGCAGAGCACGGTGGGCTTTGCTGGCTCCTTGGTTCATGTCTATTAAGTCTTGGAGAGAAACCTTCCTCCTGAGGAAACAAAAAGCCAGACAAGCAGAAGTGTAAAGCAGAACTGAAATCTGGAACAGGCCCCCTGTGTTCAAGAAAGATTAATTTAGTCTGGAACCAACAAGGAGAAAATTTTAGTGAGCAGGGGAAGGGAGTCTCTCCTGCATAAGGGTTTTAATTTAGTTTTGCTCCTTTCAGCTAACAGAGCAGTGTTTGGTCCTCATTTTCTGGAACTCTTTCTTGTTTTGATGCTGAATCATTATTTCATTAAAAATCTCAACATGGAAATAGCCCTGGAAACAGGAATTAGAACCCAGGTCTCCATAACCCAACAAATCCTTCTGGCACTATGAGTTCTGATTTATTTTTGTGCAGTTTTAATTTTAGCAGTAGACATGAATAGTGCCTCTTTCTTTTTTTCCCCCCAACAATAGTTGATCTTTTCCATCAGTAGAATATACTAATGGAAAAATACATAATCTATATATAATCTAGAAAAAAAATGTAGAAAAATCTACATTTCTGTGTAAGTTAGATACGTATGTGTGTATATATATATATGTACTGTTAAAAAAATAATTTTCTTGCAATTTAAAACAAATTAAAACATGACATAGCTGTTTTGCTAATTATAGTGACAGATGTGTAGGACTGTAATACATAAAATATTATTTTCAAGAGAAGACTTCAGGATGTCAGGATGGATTTTTCTCTTTGCTTGCTGTTTAACTATGCATTGTAGAGTAGTCCACAGTAAATACTTTGCATTTCTGTGATTTATTCTTGCTTTTGTTCTACTTCTGTTGTTTTAAATTATGTCTGCTTCTAGGTTTCATAAGCAGAAGTAATAGATGATGAACCCACAGTGTCTTTGGTTCGATGGCTCTTCTGTTAGATATTTTTAGGGACTTTATCCCTTCTTTTTCTCCAACATCTGCACTTTAGAGGCAAATGCCTCTGGTATTCAGTATCGTAGGCTTTCTATTCTATAATTTTTTATTTATATAGCACCATGTGTGAGCATATCTTCACTGTCCAAAAAGTAGAAATTTCCAAACCATGCTGCATGATGCTTAATCAAGGAAGATAAACTTGGAACCTCTAAAACAGAAGCTATTGGGGTTTTTTTCTGGATTTTTAAAATAACAACAAAGAAATTTGCCCAGGTATATTCTGAATGAATAGATGGATAAGAAAATTATGATATAGAAATTTTATAAATTAAGAAAACAATGTCAAAATGGTTCCTTCTTGTTGAAATGAGAGATTTTTTTTTTTTGAGGTAAAAGACAAATTAGCTTTCAGCTTCTGAGCTCCTATATTTTAAGCATTTTAACATCTACAGTGAAATATAAAGCCCTCAAGGACTTCCCTTTGTTATTTTTCCTACATGCATAAATATTTCTGAGCAAATCTGTGAGCTATTTCTCTTATAACTTTCAATATCAATTTCCTGTTTCTACAGCTAACAGTGTTCTTTGCACATCTGTCTGTTTTCATTTTTTCAATAATTTAATTTCGGCTTCATCCCTAGATTGCAAGACAATTTATAGTAGGTACCTGTTTCAGCAATTACTGCAGATTTTTAAATATGTCTATTGTTAATTCAGCTTTCAAAAGTGTATGGTTCAGTGACAGCAAAGTGTAACAAACTGAATTTTTGTATGCATTTTGTTTCTGTAATTTGCTCCTGGTGAATGCCACAATCAGTGATAGTGGATCCATAGTCTTTCAGAAATCCTTGTCTGTTTTTCCACCTTACTTATTTTTACTTTTTTTAGTAACCTGTGTGAAAGCAAAGAGAAAAGTAATCACAGTGATTTCTGGTGGCAAATATGAACAGTATTGCTGCACCAATTGGTGTGTTGAGTAATAATTGGAAAATAATTTCAGGCTGTCTAAGTCCTAATTATAAAGGTCCCTGATGAACTCTAAGCAACTCCAGTTGCAATTGGATTAAATGAGAAAAAAACCCGCAGCTTCTAAGGAAAGTATTAGGTTTGAAAACATGATTCTTTATAAAAAAATATTTTGGCTATTTGTCAAATTGTCTGTGTAGTTACCAGGAGTATATGAATAACCATGCTTTAAATCTGAGGATAGATAATTTATTCTGAAGGTACAAAACTTCATTCCCAATTTCAGTTGTTTTGAACTGATGATCTAAACCAAATATGGTAGTCTGTATTTTGAATTTAAAACCAAATATGGTAGTCTGTATTTTGAATTTAAAACCTTAAAGTGGTTCTTTGAGTACCAGTTTTTGAAATGCCTTGGAAACACTGGTCTCACTAGTAGTCAAAGGAAGTTACTTGTCCAGCATCCTGTGGATCTGACTTTTCAGACTGCCATATATATCATGGAACTCCTCCGTGTGTGACTGGGCAGGAATTTAAAAAATGATAAATACTAGGTGAAAACAATAGTGTGACTTATGTATAATACCTGTTTTCATAGTTCTTTTGCACCACTGTGATAATGAATTAATGATATTCTTCAGTCTTTAAAATTCTCGTTAGAGCCTAAATTGGTCCCAGCAAATTAATATCTTGCTGATTTAAATGTTGATACTGCACCGACAGGGAGAATCAAAATCCAGTGGAAGTCTGGGGTATGTAAAGCCTTTTTCCAGAAGCTGTCCACTTCAAACCAGTGACCCAAGACTGAAATGCATTGTGAATCAAAGGTAGAGGCGCGTGGTGTATATTTTATTTTAATTGCTCCAAAAATTCAGCCTCACATCACAGCTTCCCCAGTCCACAAAGGCTGGGGAATAGTTAATCAAGTATGACTCATGTCAAACTACTGGACGTGAACAGGATGGTCACCAGTCCTGTGCCTTTGGCTGCAGTATGAGGTTCACTATTTCATTGATAGAGTTTCTTCTCATTATAAGTGACACAAGGAAATGGCACAAAGATTGTGCTAAAGTGACTCAGACAACCGCGGCCATGCATAGTGATTAGGACCTACTGAAAATAAAATAAAATTTGTTTTTATGCATTGAAATTTTTTTCCAGATATGTATTCGGGTATCTTTCCCTTTGATGTCTTCTCAGATGAAATAGAGATTATACTTTCCTTCCAAGGATCTGATGGTCTCCAGTGTGATAGGGAGCTCAATATGGCCTGGATCAATTTTTCATTCATCTACTTTTTAGTCCTGGTAACAGGAAGAAAATTACATTATTTGAGAGCCTACAGTATGAGAGTGGCAGATCTATGACTAGCAATTTAATAACATTTGAATAAGGTTTGTACAGTGCTTCATGTCTTCAAATTTTCTAGTGAAGCCGAGGAGAGCAGCTGCATGGTCTGTAATTATATAGCAAGTAATAAGTACTTTTTTTTTTTTTTTAGGAAGCAAATAGATTTTCAATTACAAGTCAAAATTTATGACACACTATAATAACTGTTTAAACCTTTTATACAGAAGAAGTTAGCAGTGCCAGCTCTTCGGGAGAGTGAGGTTGGCTCAGCAAATGTATTTTTCAGTTGCCTTAAAAATGACTGAGTAGCAATCACATCGGCCTTTTTTGCATTCCAGCCCAGAACAGCTGTTTTAGCTCAGTAAATACATCTTTAATGAAATTATAACCTGCTCTTTTAAGTTGCATTTACAGGCACTGTCTGATTAGATGGATATTGTACTAGAGATGAAAAGTGGCAACTGCACCAGCAGGAAGAAGTATTTGTTTTATGCGCCACCCACGCAATGGGAGTGTGAGCAGAAAAACCAAGAGTGATGCCTCAGAAGGAAAGTGGAGTGTAGTTTACACAAGGTATATTTCTAAGTGTTAAGAGATTGCAGGTTATTAAAAGCAGAGCAGTGACACACAGCAGTGAAAATCATAAACAGCACAGTAAGCTTATTTATTTGCTGGAGATTAGGAACGTTCATTAAAAATTATTTGGGAATAAGCATTCTTAAAGCACAGAGTTAATGTATTCTAAGATATGTGTTAGCTGCAACAGCACAAGCCTGTGTAGGTGTTAGTTTTGTTGTGTTTTTAAAACCGGCCGCTTTTTTTTTTTTTAATGCATATACATAGTCTGGGCAGAAATGCTGTCTGTCACACTTCCGATAGAACTTACTGAAAAAGCACACCCATAATTTCTCTGCTTTCATCCATGGCTTCTCGTGAGCTCGAAACTAAGAGTATAACATGACATTTTAAAAATATTTTTAAATCCATCTTTGAAATGGATTTAAACACAGCCGGCAGCAAACCTAATGAACTAAGAAAAGCTGGATTATTTAAGAGGAGCTCCAGAAAGAGCCTGATAGCCAGAGAAGTTTTGCATTTGTATTTCTCCATTGTGGTGGGTTGACCCTGGCTGGATGTCAAGTGTCCCCCAAAGCCTTTCTTTTATTCCCTCCCCAGCCGGACAGGGAGCAGAAAATGTAATGAAAGACCCATGGGTCAAGACAGGAATGGGGAGAGATCACTTACCAGTTACTCGCGTGGGCAAAATCGACTCAACTTGGAGAGAAATTAGTTCCATTTATTATCAATGTAATCAGAATAGGATAGTGAGAAATGGAACCAAATCTTAAAAACACCCTCCCCCCGTCGTCTTCCTGGGCTCGAGTTCCCCCCCAATTTTCTCTGTCTGCTCCCTCATAGAGGTGCAAGGGGCCAGTGAACAGGGGCTGTGGTCAGTTCATCACACCTTGTCTCTGCCACTGCTTCCTCCTCAGGGAGAGGAGTCTGCTCCTGTGCCTGGAGTACCTCCTCCCCTCCTTCTTCACTGACCTTCATGTCTGCAGAGCTCTTGCTCTCTCATGAGAGCTTTGGTGGGCACCTTGCACCTACCCACCACATCATGACCACAAGATAAGGCTCTGTAAGCAAGAGAGACAGTAATTTTTAAGGATAAACAGTGGTGCTCCGCAATTCCATTTATATTCTGTGGGTAGGGTAGTGAGGTATTTAACTCCAGCCCCCTCTAGATACAACCAAGGGGAGAATGACCTTTCAATGAAATATGAGTTAATAACACTACAGCGCTGTGTGCTTTGTTCGAGTTAATATCTGCGCAGATTGTAACAAAACGCAGTCTAATGTGTATTGAAAATTAATTAGAGTAAAGAGTGTGTTTTAGTAGTGTAATGAATATAATCTTTGGTTACATCAGCAAATTTCTATTGCAATTAATAACAATTAACAGTTTTAAATAAAGGGTCAGGGGAAAAGGATGTTTTTCATATTAGCTATATCACATGTACTGTTTGTCATCTCTGGTTAGATCCTGTATGATTTGCATGCCCATCTTTTTTTCTTCCTTAAGCTAAAGCATTAAGGAGAGATTAAGTCCCTTTATGAGGAGCATAGGGGAGAAGATTGGATGTTCTTAATAGCTTGTCAAAAGGAGACAGTGAAAGAAAGAGGTTTAATACTTGTATCCTTACATACCTCTGGAGGCAGCAGAGGAGGTTTGCAGAGGAAGTTTTTGTAGGTGACTGGCACAGAGAGAGCTGCTCTGTAACTTGCAGAGTCCATGGGGCACTAGTGAACACCAGCAGATCTCTTTTTCCACTGTTGAGTTGAACCATTTGAGGAAACTTCTGTAAAATCAGAGATGTAATTTAGAGATAGAGAGGTGATGAGGGTTAAAATGGATGCAGGGATTGGTTAATTTTTGTGTATATAGCATCAAGATGATGTACCCCAGTGATGGTGGGGTACCCCCTCCTGTTGCAGTTTTGGTTGAGTATCCCTTTTCTCTGATCGCTGTGTTGCCTGTCACTGATCCCTTCCTGCTCTCTAAGTGGAAACATATTCCTTACAGTTGTATGAGGAATACATGCCCCAGTGAATGTGTAAATGAGAGCATTTTTCGATGTTTTAAATCCCTCAAAAATTGACATTGAATAAGGTCCTATAATTGCATCGTCCCACAGTTACCCCAGAGGTTTATAGTCTAGCCCAGGAGTTGCCTGCCATTCCATTTGTCTGAAATATTAAATGCTGTGAGCAGAAGTGGTAGATGTGTGGCTCTGCTAGACTGATCAGCAGAGAAACAGTTAATAACACTGACATTTAAATTGGCTTCATGTTAAGTGTCAGTTCTCACCACAGAGCTGAAGAAGAGCTATTGTTTCAGCCAGTCTGTTTGCAGATTCATGAAAACAGTCTCCAGTTGCTTACATAAGGGTCAAGGTTGGAAAAATAGCTTTACAACTCCATGGACAGCAACCATAAAGGAACTGTGTCAACTAGCACTCCTGCCTGCATGTTTTCTCTTTATGCTGGGTGAACTACTGGTGACCTACGAGGTGATCACTGAGAGTGTACTAGAAATACTGTTGTCACGGGAGAATGTTATTTCTTTTTATTCTTTTTTTACTAATTAAACAAAATTTAATGCCAGTTGTAGTAACCTCAAACGTGGGTTTATCTGAATTTTCCACTCACAGAAGGCTGCAGTAAAAAAATAGTCTTGCAGAAAGGGGACACAGTAAAATTTAATGTAGAATTTCACTCAAAAAAACTCCTTGTGCTTAAATATTTCTTTAGTATGAAAAAAAGCAAAGTATACTAAGTAAAAGCTTAGTAATCACATGGTTTGTATACTGTATTTGTAAATTTTAGAATATTAATGTAGATTTCTTTCTTATAAAGTATATGGATATCGAACAGTTCAAGCTCACTATTACCAGTTTATTGACTACTAAAATTATAGGACAAAAAGTAAAGATTGTTAAATATATATATATTTTTTTTCCATGAAACCCTCAGGAAAGCAAGGAGGAGGAAGTTAGTAGTTATATTGAAGTGGGAGTAAGATTCAAGAGCTCTAACCACTGATGCTACTGGAATGTCTGGCCTGCAGGGATTTCTACGCCTTTAGCACGTTCCATCTCTTTATGGGATACAAAAGTTGTCATCTCAGTTAAAAACAAATTAACTTACACTGTCAGTGAAAGCACTTCAGTGGTAAAGTTCTAAGCCTAAAAATTATTTCAAGTTCCTATCAGTAAGTTCTATGTTGATAATTGCTTAACTAGCAAAATGTACTTTTTAAGAGTTGAAGGCACTTTCATTAAAACATTAACATGACTTCATCTTTAATTACTACTTCAAGGTTGGATACTGATTCAAAATACAGATTAGGAAACATTTAATTTCTCTGACAAGTGTGTAGTAATCTCTCATGTGCTTAAGGCAAATAGTAATAAACAGGCAAACACAAATTCAGTTTATTTCAAACTACTCATGAGCTGCATGCTTATGTTAAAAAAATGCATCAAGCCAAGTTTAGTGAGTGCATGGTGCCAGTCTGGGCTCAGATTTTGCTTTGTTCCAGTCCTTGCAGTAATGTTTCAATTTTTCAAAAGCTGAAATGGATGAAACCAGATAACTCTGAGCATCAAGGGTACTTTTCTGAGGGATGAATTTATGACATAGGCATTGATAATATAAATCTCCTCCTTTGCCTGACAAATGTGTCTCATCCGTGAGGGAAAGGACTACTCCTGATGACAGGAGGATAGGTCTCCATGCCAAGTCATTACATGGTCTCTTAGATCATACTCCCACCAACGCTCCAGTTTCTGAAATGTGGAGCTCTGTCTGGAACTAAAATCAAATCAGAAGCCCATTTTGGGTAATTATCATGTGGTAATTCCCTATGAGTACACTTCCATGTGCAGAGATGTAGAGGTAAAGGATGGAACCTGCATAAGTTTAGATAGGATTTACTGAGTCATTGATTCCCAGTGATGTCTTAGGTTTTAACTTCTTTATTTTTCAAATCCTGTATTGCCCAGTGTGTAACTCTGAAGTCTTTTACAACTTGTTAGCTGCTCTCTTAGGCCTGATAGACACAACAAAGCTTCTCTGAGCTTGCTATTCAAGGACACTTGGGCCGTCCGAGGCCTAAAGGTGGAAACTGGGACCAGGAGAGAGGTGGAGAAATTGAAGAGAGATAAAGTTTTAATTGGTGAATTTATGCTGATATGCAAATGGACCAAACCTATAACTGTAAAGAACTCGTGACCTGTCGTCCATCTTGGGGTCCGTTTTATGGAAGCAGCCTCCGGCTCCCCAGGGTGTACCTTGAAGGCCCTACAAATAAATACCTACCTTTATTCCCTTACTCTTGTCTAGTCTCTGTTTCTAGGTGGCTGGAGAAGGCATCACCAGATGTATGTTTTGTTCTTAACTGCTGTTTGTTTCCAAATTATTTCAAAGAGAATCAAAAACCAGTCTCATTTTTCTATCTTGGTTCTCTTCTGAGCACATGGCTCCTGATTGTGTAAGAGACTACACATTTTTATGTGCAGTCACACCTGTCTGTTTGCATGTAAGAGCAGCGCTGTGGAGAGTAATGCTTCCAGATAATTTGGAAAACACTGTTTCCTTGGACACAGGTATGATTTCCCAATGTTGGCCCTGTAACTGTAACAGCTGTACACATATTTTATAAGATTTAGACCATTTTATGGAATGCCTTGCTTTCAAACACGGTGCAGTGTGGGTTTCTGTTTTATATTATTGCAGTTGAGAGTGTCTATTCCAACAGATACAAATAATCTGCTGATCACAACCCATAAGAAGTTTTGGACTAAAGCAGAACCTGCATCAGCATAATTGAAGAAAAATCACAATAGTGAATAGTGGCCTGTGTCACACAGCCCTTTTCCTGGTTTGTTGTATAGAATAAGGAAATATAGAATATAGAAACCCTTTTATATGGCTGCTTGCATATATGCCTCACACAAAGAAGTTCAAGGTAATGTCACATTGTCTTCTACCTTTCTCTGGCATGAATGGCAGAGCCAGAAAATAATTGGGAATCTGGACATGTAGATGTGAGGAGTAGCCATCCTGTCAGCACCTTGGAGATAGCTCCCTAGTAGCTCAATTTATCATGGCTGTAAGCACTGTCTTAGAGCCACACAGCAAAAAGCAGCATTGATTTCAGGGGTACAAGAGAGTTATCTGAGACCAGTGCACACAAATATATCCGTAGCTGTCACTGATTCAGGTTTTGCTAGAGAAAGAAAACCTGACACTCCTTTATCTTTCCCCCAGAAAGCTGTTACTCGTATAGGTTTGGGCTTCTTTCTTCTTCCACATATGAATGTGTGGGATGGAAGTGAAAAAAACTCAACTTGTGTCAGATACGCATTGCCAGTGGGCATGGAGGCTCTTCCTTCTGCTGCTGGATCACACCAGCCTGAAGCAGGTAACAGCTCACACTTCCCATCTCACTGCAGCTTCCCTCTGGCTCCCTCCATCTGGCACAGGGAGTGCAGGAGCCAGAGAAAAGCTGTGGCACTATGCTGGGAGCTGAAGTGCCAGCACCACAAAAGAGAAGTGGAGACAGAAGCTTAAGCCTCCTTAACTACCTCCTGTTTACCCTGGCTTTGGCCAGTAGCATCTCTCTATTTGGGCTCCCTAATCATCGATGTTGTGAGCAATCTTGAAGCTTTGTGCGTGTTCTGCAAAACAGTCTGGCAAACAGGCAAAAGAAAATAGAGCAAAGTCATTTTTGTGCCATCTCTTAAAAAAAAAAAAAAAAGGCAAGCCCACAGTGTGTAAATACAAAGATTCTAATTTATTATTTAATATTTTTATTTAGGAGAATGTTTTAGATGAAAATATGTACCTGGTATAAATGAATAAAAATGTTTTGAGAAAAAAAAAAAAAGTCTTTAACAATTTAGATGTGACTTTTTCTCTTGCAATATGCTTTTAGCAAGAAATAAGACTTTTTGAGTTGGATTTGTTGAGTTCAGCAGTGCATTCTGTGAAGTTGAAAATACACTGCTAAAGCAAGTACATCCTTATATTGCCAGTTAGGCCTACTTGGATATTTAGGAATGTAATGACTCCAACTGCAGATGTCTTTTTGCTATCTGTGCATGTGAAAAACAACAGAGGTGCATTTATTTTTATGCATAGATGCATGCACATTTTTGAAAATATGGAAACTAGCATTTCTGTGAAACACTGTGGAAAATTTATATCAAATGCAAAAAAGAGTATTGTTAAATCTCTCTGACTTCAGTAAATTTTTGTTTACTCTTTATTTTTTTATTTTGTAATCATGAGGAAGATTGATGGCTGAGTATGAATGGATACACTTTTGAATGTAGGGAGAAAAATTCCAACTGTGACAAAACCAGTTCAATTCAAGTTTATTCTTAGATGCTTAAGTTAATACATGAATTCAACCTCAGTACATTAATTTGTGATACTTAAAAACAGTTAATGTGTTTTGTTTTATTTGCTGTTTGGCTGAGCAGATGGTAATGGTTTTGACACAATTCAGTTTTTTATTTTTCTTCTTTTCTTTTCTTGCAAAAGACAAGGCTCTTTTTCCCACTTTGTCACAGCTGGTTACCAATCAATCTCAATTCACGGTACAGTGATGATAGCACATGTTGTTCAGGGGCCAAATCTGATTGGGTTGCATTTTCAGCAGTGTTTCATATAAAAAAAAAA
>VYZQ01017733.1:38066-58710 GCA_013400655.1 Mystacornis crossleyi
AAAAAAAAAAAATCAATTACATAGATGGCTAATTGTCGCCCAGCTTTATAGCCTTGATTCCAATATCCAATTCGTATTTATATTACAACTGACCTTAGTTTTCTCATCATACAGGAGCTGAATACAAATTTATATTTTTAGTCTCCTGGAGTTGGCCTCATGTCAAGAAAATAAGCATTTGCTCTTGTCTGCAACTCTGCAGTCGCCAAAGACAAATAACTGCTCCATCGTTGTGGGATAATGTTGTCATATTCTTGAGATTTTTAAGGGGAACAATTTGCCTTTTCTGTCTTATGAAAACAGTGATTTTTATTTGCCATTGACTAATGCAGCACAGCGGGCAAAATGACATAATTTGTGAGCCGTCTAGAAGAAATGCTCTTCAGCTGCATGTGGCTGTTGAATGTAGTTTTAATAGATCTGTAGCTCTCCAGAAAGTGCATATTAAGTTCTCTAACATCATAACTTCCTGCCCCCTCCCCCACCCAAGGGCACTGTGCTGGCAAAAAAAATTATCCCTACAAGTTTCTAAAGTTTGCCATGGCATTTGCTTGGCATATCTCTTATTAATCAGTTAAACCTGAGGTACTGCATATGCATACAAATAAGTGTAGCTCCTAAGGAAATGTATATTATATGTGTTTATGTTAACTCTAAGAGAATGGTTAGCCTCAAATTCATCTTTTTAAAATTATTTCTTGCTATTTAATAGAATGCACCTACTGAATATACAAAGAAGTTGTACCGTGAATGTGAAAAGTGCTCTTTGTTCTCAGAGTTGCTCGTAGTGCTCTAATTGATGTTGTGAGCTTTAGCAAGACCTAACAGAACTTTAAATGTTTCAACATACGGGATCCTCTGAGTTGTTTTGAAGTCTGTTAGCACACAAGGCTCTCTCTACAAACCTATACTAAAGGAACCAATAGTGATGTATATAATGTACACAAAAAAGGTTGTATTTCACATTCCCAAAGCATCTAAAAATGCTCATAGAGCCCGATAACTATAAGGTATATAGTTTACTGCATAACAAAGAGAAGGTAAATGTGTCCTGAAATTATGTCATGACTGTGTATACACTGAGAAATAGTATTGACACTTTCTGAAGTCCGGATCTGTCTTTAGTTTTGTGTTCCCATTTCACTGATTCATGTGAATCTGAAGCCAAGTCTAGAATCAAGGTGACTTAATGTATTATATCGAGAAGAAATGTTGTTGAACATAATTTAACAAAATAATATTTAAAGGGTAAAGTATCTGTGCTGAAAACCAGGGTTTTCCTGATTTGGGAACCAAAGACACTTTATACAACATGAAGTCTCCTTTTGTACCCGAGTGAGCTTTGGATCAGAGCCTAAAATACTTTGTTAAGTGTGACTTCTGCAGGATAATAACAATTGAATTGAAAATATTTTTCTGGATATAATCAGTCTAAATGCCTTGAGAATAAATGTTCACTACATGTTGGAGTACATTGTATTAATTTAAGTTTTATACATTCTTGTAGTTTTAGAATTTTCAACAGTAGAAACAAAGAAATGGACAAAACATAATTGAATTGTTTCTAATTTCTTTTAAGAAAGAGAAAATGTTATTGTCCACCCTTAATGAATCATTTTGTTGTATTTCTGTGAAATTGATAAATCTGCTTTAATGTGCCTCTTCAATAAATGTCACCTTCCAGAGCTTGAATATATTTTTTTATTGTTTGCAATTGTGTAGTGTGAGATCCTACCAACATGCTCACAGTTCCCTAAGGGATTGCTGCTGTAGGGAAAAACTGTATATAAAAGGAAAGTTCCAAATCAGCAAAAGGTAAAACGTGTAGCTCACATAGTTAAAGGCGTGATAAACCTGAGCTGTCATGTATTGATAACTGATGCCTGATACCTTAATTTTATCTTATTGCTCTAGATCAAGGACAAAGTGAATGATACTATTAATAAAGCCCTAATACTGAACATAGCAATACTAATTTTATGTAAAGTTTCTAACTAATGCAGAGTGCAATAAAAATGTCATGAAGATTAATGCTTGGTAGAATTATCTAATGCTAGATAATAATTTATCTTCCAAACTTGGCTCCAAGATAGATTCAAACTGGCGTTTTCCAGGTGATAGTTTTTGTCCATTTCTGTTGCCCACAAAAAGAGTTTTCATTGTTCTGCTGTGACACAGGTATGACATCAAGGACGACTACACCCTGCGCATTAAGAAAGCCATGAGCACGGATGAAGGAACCTACACCTGCATCGCTGAGAATCGCGTTGGGAAAGTGGAAGCCTCCGCTACGCTGACTGTGCGAGGTGAGTGTTCCCACGGAGGCAGGGCCTGTGTCCCACACAGAAAATTGTTCGCTGATGGGATGGGCCACGCCCTTCCCTGCCGTTGTTTGGGTCCCGCACACCCTTTGCAATGGTGGCTGCTGCACTGATTTACAGCGGAGGTCCTGTTGATATCTCAGGCAAAATTTTAATTTATTTCAGTGGGATAGGATCTCCCTGCAGTCAAAGTCCTGTCCCAGTGTGGTTTTATTGAAGAGCAGATGCGTATATGTGCATAAGCAAGCACTACATAACCATGGGCTTAGACATTAATATGTGAGCCATCAGTTCAGGCTATTAGTCATGTTTCTTTCTCTAAGAAGTATAAGGAGTAGAGTAACTATATTTATTAATGACAAACATAATACAAATAATATTATTATGTGATTAGCTCTGCCATAATTAAACTCTCTACCACTAGCCTTTATCTGAAAAATAAACCATAGCCAAAAGAAAAAGAAAGTCCTAATTAAATTTTGTAAGTATTACAAGGTAAAGACTAATATATTCTCTCCTGAAATATTTGTGGTCTCTAGTATCCACTCACTGTTTATGCACTGCTCTTTGATTTGGTAAGGAGGTTTTAAGGCTGGTGGAATAACGAGTTGCTTAAATACCTTTCATGAGAGTAGATATAGACATGCTAAAGATTATGGAGAGAGAAAAAGTTTTTAAGCTAGTATTTCTATATGAGTAAATAGAATGTAATAGTTATTACTTCATTCCAAAAGATAAGCAGCAATTTGGCACAATGGATATCATGCAGACACTATTTCACAGTTTAGTGGTGCATGCTGACGGTTTTCAGTAGAGCTGTGAAAGGTTAATAAAAACATTTTTAGCTTTATCTGTCCTCCTCTTTTCATACACATTAAATCAAATGTTCAAAGTCTCAATGGATTGCTTTATTAGAACTGGGGTCAACTGACCCAAGAGGCCAGCTTCCATTTCCATCCGTTTAATGCATGGACACAGTTCAGTTTAATTTGCTGAATTCAAAGGGAAAAAAAAAAAAAGCCACTGAGTGGCTTTGTAGGGGAGAGATGTTAGTATGTAACAAAGAAAGGAGAGCATTGTGATAATCTGTCTGTTGAAATATTTCCTCAGCGTTCACTTTGGACTGTAAGTGACAATATGGCTCTTCCCATTTAAAGTTGAAGAAATAGGTGTGTAAGGGATTGTTCTTCCCTTTTGTAACATGGGAAAATTAGTCACCACAGCGAACTCCCAGAAACAGTCTCACTCTGTTCCTTTGTCACAGGCAGGATCACAGTGTCCAGTAATTCTGGTAACCAATTCCCTGGCCTTTAAACACTCCTGGAACAGTGTCCACTGTATACATTACTGGAGCAAGCCTTTCAGATTTGCTACCCTGACTTGTCATGTAAACAGCTAGAACTCAGCAAAAAAATCCTTTGAAGTCATCGAAGCTTGAACCCGATGAAATTAAAGGGAAAAAACCTAAAGGAAATACGTAATTTAATCAATTTTCCGCCAGTAAAGCATGTTTTCATTATCTTGTGTATTTTTCCCCACAGGTTTGTCATTTACAGTCAAATACATAATGTTTATTCAACACGAATCCATGATATTAGAAACATATTAAATGTTCACAATGTGACAGAAAATGAGAAAAACCAAGAAATGCATTGGAGAGAGCTATAACTCTGTATTTTGTGAAAACAAAGGACTGGGAAATCTCCCATTGACTTTAAAGGGATGATTAATGATGGGCTTTTTAATTAAAGAAAGCCTTAATTTTGAATTCTTAATTAACAGTGTTGTCTGACTCTGCTTGTACCATATCATGTAAAAGTGCAAAACCACTTACTATTTCAAAATTTACCTTGAGCATGCCTTGGACCTTGCAGGTGTCATGTAGTTCCATCTGCACACCTGACAACAACCATGTAATCCTCAGTTCCCTCATTGCTTAGCTCCATCTTCTTAAACCAGAGGATGGGGATGAGAGCAAGAAAGTTGCATTACACTGTCACAAACAACAGCAGAATCGGAGTTCTGTACCCAGACTCCATGCTCCCTCTTGGAAAGATGCATATCACTCTTACACCTCATCTTTCTGCAGAAGAAGAAATATGTCCATAGCACTGGAAGCCGCAACTGGTCCAATAGATGATGGGTGAGAACGGCAGCAGACTAGACACGGTTTAATGAAATTGGGCCGGAGCCATGGAAAGGTTGAGAGCTAAGAAGGCCCTTCCAAACTATGTTACCTCTGAATTTGCAAGTCTTGCAGTTGGCCCTAGCCTGCATGTAAGCACACAGGGCTCGTAATCGCCTTAAAAAAAAAAAAAAAAAAAAAAAAAAAAAAAAAAAAAAAAAAAAAAAAAAAAAAAAAAAAAAAAAAAAAAAAAAAAAAAAAAAAAAAAATTTGCGCTGTTGTTCGGAAATGTCTAACTATTGCTGCTGATAAGAAGCAAAGGAAGCTTTGCCTACACGGATGCAAGCTGAAGTTAATTTTATGTCCAAATTTTCAGGTCTTCTGAAAAAGATGTCTATATTTTATTAGCAGTGGGACTGACAGCCCTCTTCCCCAGCACAAGTATAATGAAGGGCTTTTGCTGTAACCAAGAAATCACTTGTTGCAACAGCAGCTTTCAATCTCTATATCAGCCTGAAACAGAATTAACCTGTCTATCACTTAACAGCATTTTTTTAGAAAGTAGAAGTTATCTAAGCAGTGATTTGGGAGGTTCTGGGTTGAAGTCCCTGTGGCCATTTCAGCCCATTTGTTATATTTTCATCAGCACTGTCAGTGAGGAAAAAGCACTGTGCTGTAAGCTTTCATGCCTATTATTGAATGAGAAAAACCGTCCTGGGCTTTCTGTACTCCTTACTGCTGTACTGACTGGTCATGCTTAAAATTCAATTGGTATTTGACTCAGAAAGCAAATGCCTTGCATGACATTAGGCAGTGTGAGGCTTAAATTGATGTGTTCATTGAGATCTAAAAGTTTGTGCTAATGCAATGCAATTTTTCTTTTATCAGGCATTAACAATGATACTTGATGATGGCATGCGAAGATAACAAAAATGTTTCTCAGAGAGTTGTTCCAGTCAGCTTGTTCAGATGCTGTGCTCAAGTAAATGGGATGATAGTGGCACGTGACTAAACAATAACAGCAGTGAACATTTGACTTAGGCTGCCATTTGAGGGGTTGGCAATCATGGTAGTATCCATAGTGGAAAGTAACATTACACGTCATGCATTCTGACAGATATTCTTTTCTTTTTTTAATTTCCTTTTTATGTTCTCACTACACCATTGTAATGTCAACAGCTCGCCCCGTTGGTAAGTAACCATCCTTCTATCCATTTTAGCATGGCTTCATGCAATGCTTCATCTTTCATTTGCAACAGCATTTCACTGGCTGGAATAAGCAGCCAGCGCTTAATAGTTGTAACTGTCTAACACCAGGCAAGCGGTTTTGTTGTACAAAGTGCTATTTCCAAACGTTGTATTTCCTGCTGTGTCATGTACAAGCACATTTGCCGAATCACCAGCAAGTACCAATCGGTGAAACGGGGTGGGTGTGGTGATACTGAGCCAAAACCACTCATTCAGATGTTTTTATTGCTCTGTTTATGGGCCTGGTGTAAAAGCCATTGAAATCAGCAGAAATGATTGTGTTGACTTTGGTGAGCTTCTACCAGGCCCTAAACAATCAGCTCATCCTGCTTTTCCTGCACAGCAGTAAAAGCACAGGCTTTGCATGTCCCGTCTTTCTTGTATCGTTTGAAGAGTTCTGAAATGAAGTCCTGAAGTTGGAGAGGGGATGGAGTAGATTCCTGTGCTTGCTAAGGAAGTTCATCACTGGTTGTGGCCCTTGGGTCGTCTTGGAGTGCAGTTTGGAATGCACTGTATAGGATGCAGACTGTTTGGAATAACAAGTCCCTCTACGTTTTTAATTCCCACACTGAAAATTTTAGTATTTCCTGTGCCTTTGAAATTCTGTAGATGCATAAAAATCTTACTGAGGATAATGGAAAATTTGCAACTGTCAGTAGCTGAAATTCACTTTCGGTGTTCAGAAATACCCAGAACATATTATTCAATTACCTTTCATGAATATTTACTCTGTGCCTACATGGATCTAGTTTAATGAGCTGCATTGCTCCTCTGATATTTGTAGTTTGTATTTTAATGTATCTTTTAAAATAATAATATTGTTACTCTAAATTTTTTTTTTTTGTATTAGTGTAAGAAGTCAGTACTGGTGTTTATGAAGATTGCTGAGGGGTTTGGTCTTCATTTACTTAGTCAGAACTTTTGTTAGATATGTGTTTGACTGAAGATTGTGAGTTTGATCTCAGCTCTTCACTGTTCTAAGTTTGGAGGAAGAACGATTGGAGTAATTTAAAGGTAAAATCCAGGTTAGGCCTCTGTTTCCAGAACTAG
This sequence comes from Mystacornis crossleyi, assembly GCA_013400655.1. Lineage (NCBI taxonomy): Eukaryota > Metazoa > Chordata > Aves > Passeriformes > Timaliidae > Mystacornis > Mystacornis crossleyi. Next base: position 44,811 of record VYZQ01017733.1, read on the forward strand.
GGTGATCCCATCTTATTAACTTGCTTGAACCAGCATCTGTGGAGCCAAGCCAAATACCTCCACAGTCACAACATGGCTTATCCACACCTGGAGAATTCCTTGTGCAGAATAGAAATTTACTTTTCTCCTTCTGGGATTTTGATAGCAAGCTTTAAACCCAAATCACTATGGTATATCTTTGGCATCAGGCTGGTTCTCAAGTAATTCATTCCCAGGAGTTGCAGAAGTGTAAAACTGTGGTAAACTCGGGAGAAAATTTTCCTTTACTTAGAAAATGTAGTGTGAATTTAGAGTGCTTCTTCATTCACTAAGAAATGCCACAAGATTAAAAGTATTTTGCTTGTAGATTTTTTTTTTCCACTTTGCTCTTAAAAGACAGGCAAGAAAAAGAATCATAAAGTAGAGGCTGTAGTGAAAACTACATAAAATGAATGGCTGGAGAGTCACAAGAAAATGATAGGTTTCAGCTGTGTTGAAGGTGTCTCATTTCACAGCACTGATTCTTTCTTAAGATTTTTCAGACCATTTAGTCATCCCTGATTCCATCCCTAAAGCTTATACAGCAGGTCTTGGTCTCAATCAGGTATATGATTGTGTGATCATGCTGTGGTCAATTCACATATTCCCTGCCTAGGCTATTTTATTTTGTTGAAAGAGAACATCTGGGACAAAGAAATTTCTTCTTTTACATAATTTATTCAGGAAACTGAATTTAGAATGGTTGAGCTTGAACTATGTGGGCATATGGTCTTTATCAAATTATTTAATGTAGTGATTATCTGTGTGACTTGTGGAAAGATTGTTGAGTAAATAAATCTAAACCTGAAGATATTTGACATATAGAAGTCCCATACAAGTGTATGTAATGATTCCCATGTAGAAGCAGATCAGAGTCTGATCTGATCCTGTACTTGTTGAAAAGACAGTGTTGGTGTAGTGGCTTTTTTGCTTAAGTACTTGAAATAAAAACTAATTTTTGCAGTTCATAGCTCTATTTCATACAAGAGTAGGCAAAGAAGGTGGCTACCCATCCCGATTTTTTGAAAATTTGAAGTCTGGTAAGACAGACCAAAGTAAATTCCCTCTCCACCAAGAAACCCAAGTGATCTTCTGTTAAAGCTGTCATTTAGCAAGAATGGTGAGTCAAATCTTGTAGCATTTTTTTTGTTCAGGAAGTCAACTGGAATGCAGAGCAAAAATACCTCTCCTTACCTCAAGGAAGCTACAGCAAACACTGCTTCATGTAATTAAGCTCACAGCTTTCTAGGAGGATGACATTTTAACAGAAGTCTATTTGTCTATTTATGTATATTTTAAAGTGCAGGGGAGCGCTTAAAAGTTTATATTCTTTCATGACACCAGAGAATTATCTAGGTACTCCTATCTTCCATCACTGTCTCCAGTTCAAAGCAGACATGTTTTGTCTTTATTAGGTTTTAAACAAGACCAAACAATTTTTTTCCATTAAAGAATAGAGAAATATATTTTAATGATCCGATTTGTATTTCTTGTTGCAAACAGAATGATTTTCATTTTCTAGTCAGTTTTTGGCTGTTTGAAATACTTCTATTCTGTAGAAGTAATATTTTTTTTTTAAATCTATTTAAAATCTATTTTTAAAAAAATCTATTCTGTAGATGTAGTATTTTTTTAAAATTTCATCTTGAGTGGAAAATTCAGGAGTGGGATTACCAATGACCATCTTGGGTTCAAGAAGTTATTAGCAAATGGTTCATACTACACAGATAAAATGAGGTATGGTGCTGCCCAAGGTGGGTGGCAGCTGGTGAATTTAAAAGCTCTATGCCAGATTACTCATCATGTTTGAATTTGCTGCTAGGAATAAATGTGTTGCCTGATTCTAAAATAGATTATTTATAACCTTTTGAAAAGATTTTTGACAGGATTTACAACAGATGGGTTTAGGAAACAAGATATTTATCCCTATTTAGACCATTTCTATATTTATTTCACTCATTGAATGGATTTTCCAGATGAGCAAGTTAGAATTTTCTCATTTTTGCATTCTGTATTTCTTATGTCAGTTGGACGGGAGTGTAGCTGCTGAAAGAAGCACAATAGTTGGGAAAAGCCCAAAAGTTTCAGTAGCACTGACCTTTTCAAAGGCAGTTGCTGTACTGCTTTGAGATGGAGGACCTTCAAATGGAAGACCTATGAAGATCTGTCTGATATCCCAGTCACTTTTTTATTAATAAAACAAAACCTCATTCCGATGACAGAGTACTGCAAATTAATTTCAACTAAGTCCAAGTGAAAATACAGTTCTTTGCATGTCAGTTGTGTTGCAATAAGTCAAGTTTACTTAGTTTGTTGTCACAGGCTTTGTTCATCTTCCCAAAAAGAAGAGTCTTGCAGCCAAATACCTGGATACTTTTGCCACCAGGATAGAAGTCAAGTATTTGAACCTAGCTAAGGAAGTAAAGGGAGACCAAGTTACAAAAACTTAATTCCCCTGTCATGGTGGTGAAAAGACAAATAAGACACCTGCCATGAATTTTCCAAATTTCCTATTAATTAAATGCAGTCTATTGGCATTTAAGTGCAATGTGACTGTATGATGCATTTCAATCTGCACTGGGAAGTTTTCATGACATGAATCAGCCTGGCATGACTTAATGATCTGTTAAGAGTGGTGTAGCATGAAAAACAATAGAAAGGGCTGTATTTTATAGAAAGTGGTATTAGGTTTTGTGACTAGAAATTACATTGCTCAGATTGTTCAGATTGGTGGGAAAGAATTCTTTTTATTCTTCTTCATTCTGACTCTTGCAGGGAAATCCTATACAATGAATGTTTTTATTTTTATTACATTCATGAACGTATCACCTTCACTTGAAACACTGAGGATTTATAAAATATTAGTACCGTGGATTGGTGTGTGACAGGAGAGATGAGATCATGCTTGGCACTATGGTGCCATCTTTCAGTGGCAGAAATCTCAAATTCCCATCAAAATGTGCTATCTTGCCTGTCTGCTACCACTTATAAAAATTTTCAGGAGAGGGTAAGAATGATAGTGGACATTAGGCTTTTTGGATTTGTTAAATGAAAGAGTAAGACATCATTATTTTTTAAAAGGTCAGCAAATTGTTCAGATCTAAAGAGAAAAGGTTGGTGTAGAATGAAATTCAGGTTGCTTTGTATACCAGTAAGAGATTAAAATATGGATCTGACTTGTTATGATTTTTCATAGCCTATAAATGGCACTCTAAAAATCTTGAAGTCCATAGCATATCTACTTTGTCTAAAGTTCAGTCGCTGAAGTGCAGGAAGTGATCAATAGCTCCATTATTTAATATTTTTTTAATTGCTGAACTCCAGCTTGGGAAAATTTTAAGAAGTCTAATGTATAACTTTTATATTTTAACTTTCAAAGCTTCTCAAAGCATGCTCAAATGAGTGGGAATTGTTTTCCTATTTCAGTGGCTTCTTAGTTCTGAGTATCTCCATAAGTCTTTGAAGATTAGTCTATAAAAAAGGTCTGTTGGTGTGTTGCTCTTCCCAAGCTTTTCCCTTCCTTTTAGTAAAAGGAGTAATTGGTTACTTTTCCTTCAAGAGGGATGTGGAAATCGATACATTAATCTATTCACTTTTCCCTTTACTTTCTTTGCTCTATCGCTGCCAACCAATTTACAGCTTGGACATGATCTCAGTGTTACTCCACAGCAAAACTACTGTGTGCCCCTTTAATGTAAACACTGTCCGTCAGAATAGTTACTTTTCTTCCTCTCCCCTTTTTCTCTCTTCCTTTAACTGTCCCAAACTGAGCAGAGTGCCTCCTCTCAGCCTTATTTGTTCTCAAGGGTAAACGAACCAGGAATTTGTCACGTTTCTCACTACAAATGTAGCCTATGAGCGTATCCAGGCCCTTTACCCTTCTCAGCATCTCCTTAGCTCTTCTCTTCAGCATGTGAATTCCTGTCTTTTTGAGTAGGTAATGGAATTACGCTCACTGTTCTGTTGAAATCCTACTGTATCAGCAAGGGCTGTGCTTTTCCTTTTTAAACATATTGCCAACGAACCATCCTGCTATCTCCCGTGAAAGAAAGAATCAAGGCATATTACATGTGTTTTTGTTGGCATAATTTGTTTTATTTGGTAAACTCACAGAAGGTAGGAGTGGCACAAACCATCCCCTAAGGCTACAGTTTACAGAAGGAACCAAGTTAAAGTGTTAAGATTTTAGGAGAGCACATCTTTTCTATGGGATCTGAGCAAAAGGTATATCCTGAATCTCAGGCACCTGAGGAAAAAGCAGAAAATTACACAGCAATGTCTAAAATAGAGAAAGTTCTGAGTAATGGAAGTTACTGGGCAGACAGAACCGGTGCTCCTTTTCTTTATATACATTAAAACTAAATGAAAGACTTTCTAGATGGGGTTTTCCAGCAACATCTGTAAAGTTCAGGGGCTGCTTAGAAGAGGTGATTGGACAAGATATAATAAAATAGAGATGTATGACTAAATGAGAACAGGCTACTGTCTAATGCTGAGATGAAATTAAGACTGATGTTTAAACTAAATATTTAAATGCTCTGTAAAACCAGAGGAGGAGGAGCCCAGGAAAAGTACTGCTGCTGAAGTCAGAGCACTGGAAAATGGGATGGGGGAGTGGAAAGTAAATGCCTTTCTTTTTGGCTGTGTAGGAGGCAGACTTGAATTTTTAAAAATAAATATTCTTAGTGTATTTTTTTAATTGACATTAGTCCTAGGGAAGAATGAAGAACAATTCTTTTTTTCCATCATGCAGATTTATCCCACTTCATTCTTTTGGGTGATTCAGGAATAAAAGATTCTATGTGTCAAAATATATAGGACAGTTAGCAGTTTTTATTTATTGATTCTCTGCACTTCTTTCACCTCTTGCAAAGAAGGATAAAATGCTTATGCTTCCATGCTTTAACAGATTATCTGCTTCAGTGTTTCAGAGCAACTGAAGGATAAAAATGTTGTTATATGTGAAATTCAGAACCTGAATTTAAATTGAAAATTAGAGCAATTAGTATGAAGGAAGGTTTAGCATTCTCAAATGATCAAAGTGTGCTCTTTTCACAATGTTGTGTTTACATGTGGTTCATCTGAAAACAGCAACAAACCAAAACAAAAGGAGTTTCTCACTTTCCATGAGACAGCAGCAGTGTGAAGGACACTTCCAGGAGAACTGGTCCTGGTGATAATTCCCCCTGCTCTCTACCTCTTGCTCTGAATCTTCTTCCCCAGTGTTTCCTTTTGTTGAACCTGCCAAAAGTTCTCCCCACTTGTCCCACGTGCTCCTGCTTTTGTGTATTTGACCCATGGTTGCAGGACACATTTTTGAAGCAGTATCAATGTCAAAGGTGGTATCCAAGCTATGGACTATCCGTGCTTCCCTAGTTTATGGGAAGCTGCTTTCCAGAAGACTCCAAACCAAGCACCTGCTTTGCCACCTCCAGCCATGTAATTTTAAAATAATATCATGGGTCTAGCGAAGGGCTTCATGAATCACTTTTTATCTCCACAACCTACCCATTCTTCATTTTTGTGGCAGAGCTGTTCACCTAAAGAAGAAATCACAAAAGACAGAGAACACTATAAATAGACGAGCAAGAGTTTAAAAAAACTGAACCAAAACAAAAAACATTCACAAAATGAGATAAGCGTTTGTTTCAAAGGCTACTGCCCTCACACAGACTATGGAATGGCAGAATAAGACAGAAAACTCATTTTCCAGGTTACTCAGTTGTAACTCCAGTGCTAAAAAGTTACTGCCTTCCCCGTGTTTGAACACACCTAATCATTGGAGCACACCATAAGATTGAGATGTCTTTTCTCTTTAAAGAGAATTATTATCCTTAGCTTCCATTAGTTTATCCCTGATAAGAAAGATCTGAATTAGTAATAGGCCTAAGCTGTCATCGTCTCAGTCTTCTATAATGGCTCCTGTGTCAGAGGCTACACCCTTGATTTATCATTAGTCACAGCTAATAGTGCACTAATAACTTTATGTCCTAACAACCACACATCACTTTCAGTACCCATTAAGAAGATCTGAACTTCTGAGGGAAGAACTGCTGAATCAGCCCAGGTTTCTAGAGTTTGAGGCTGCACCTGTTTTGTTTTCCTCTATTTACTCCATCAGCAATAGTAGCCTTGCAAAAGATCTTTCAAAATTTCTAGCTTTTTTTTATCTGCACTTCTTGGCAGCTCATGCTAAACATTATTACCAGGTGTATAAACAGGATCTTAATTATCTTACTTACTTATTTTGTATTGGTATCACAAAATCATCTAAAATTCCAGTATCTGCCAGACAAATTTAACCAATGACACACAAAGGTAGAGGATCATTATTTTCTGTAAAGAGTTCCTGTACTGCCTTCAATTGTCATCTAAGCTGGTATCAGGAACCAGCAAAGCAGTCCTACATATAAGTAGTTCTATTCCATAGGTGGTGTCAAGGGTTCCCTCCCTTTTCAAAATATGTATTACTTCACATGGAGTTCTGCGGGCTTCGCCTGTCCTCTGTGTAAATGTCTTAGAGGCAAGTCTTGATTTGTACTTGTAAGAGTAGAATTGAGTTTGATCTCTTAAAATATCCATGTGTATCAAAGGCAGCTAAGGGGGCCACACAAATATTGTCACTGCAGTAAGGATTTGAGAGGAGCACTGAGATACCAGCTCCAAGTCTTTGAGGGCTTTGCAGAAGAAGACCCTGATGTTGACAGGGTTTCAAAAGTCAAGAAGCAGTTTGGGGAAGGCAGCATTATCTTGTCACCCAACTGACTCCCTTAGCTCCAGACAGTGCCAGGTGTAATGTTGATTGTTCAACTGGAATTAATTGATTGCTGCAGATGTACAATGTAGGTTGGTCTGCTGTCTCTTCCCTGCTGGAAGCAGAACTGAGTATTACAGAATCTTGCTGCTTTACCAGCCAGTGTGTTTCTACTTCTTCCTCAGAGCCTTTTCTCCTACCATTATTTGAGTTTTGCTTAGAATATTTACAAGTCAGCATCTTTCCCCTTGCCCCTTTGAACCAGTCATAGAAATATATTGATGGATAATAAACAATTCCAGTTTAAAATGAAGCACTCATCTTTATCACTTTAGCTTGCCTAAGTAATCTTCAAGATGAATTTCATGTGCAGTTCACTATCAACTGAAATTATCTGTAATTAAAGGTTGTCAAATCTGTAATTTAAGCCCTTGAAATTTGTTACTGTCACTCATTTCCTGTAATGCATTTTTTTCCAGTGGATTTGATCCAAAGTCCACATAAGCCAATAGGAGAATTTCTACCAGCTTCAGTGAGGTTTGAATAAAGTCTCATATTCTGTGGTATAATGATAGGATCATTTAGGTTTCAAAAGACCTTTAAGATCTTTTAAATACTTCCAGGAATAGTGATTCCACAACCTCCCTGAGCAGCCTGTTCCAGTGCTTGACAGTCTTTTTGGTGAAGAAATTTTTCCTAAAACCCAGTCTAAACCTCCTCTAGAATGGCTTGAGGCCATTTCCTCTTGTCCTATTGTTTGTTACCTGGGAGAAGAGACCGACCCCCACCTGGCTACACCCTCCTGTCAGGGAGTTGAAAAGAATAAGATCTCCTCCAAGCCTCCTTTTCTCCGGGCTGAGTCCCCTCAGCTCCCTCAGCTGCTCCTCAGGGGACTTGTGCTCCAGACCCTTCCCCAGCTGCACTGCCCTTCTCTGGACACACTCCAGCCCCTCAATGTCCTTCTTGTAGTGAGGAGCCCAAAACTGAACGAACACAGGATTTGAGGTGTGGCCTCAGCAGTGCCCAGCACAGGGGACAATCCCTGCCCTGGTGCTGCTGCCACACCATTGCTGGTACAGGCCGGGTGCCCTTGGCCTTCTTGGCCACCTGGGCGCAGCTGGCTCATGTTCAGCCACTGCTGACCAGCACCCCCAGGTCCTTTCATGCTGGGCAGCTTTCCAGCTACTCTTCCCTAAGCCTGTAGCACTGCCTGGGTTTGTTGTGACTCACGTACAGGACCCAGCACTTGGCCTTGTTGAACTTCATACAATTTGCCTTAATTCATCGATCCAGGCTGTTGCAGTAGGAATACTAGAAAAAAACTTGCTACAATATCTACTTTTAATTAAAATCACCAATATAATGTATGAACCCAAGGGCACCTGGTCTGGGGAAAGTACTGTGAGCAAGTTATGATAGTAAAACTCCAGTAGGATCATTGAATTCAATGTTAACTCCAAATCACAAGATCGGCTGGGAAAATTGTGTCACTGGGAAAAAATGTTGCTAGTGCTTTATACGGGAGCAATGTACTTTTTTGCTATGAATTCACATTTTTATGTGTTAAGTTTCCCCTCCCCTTCTGAGTCTTCTGCCACATTTCTTATCAGACGACCAGAGTTCACCTACAAGGGATGAACTCTCAGTCAAGCTTCTCTGCATCAGCAGCTTTATCAGCTCCTGTTGGCTCAGTGTAACCTTTAGTATTCAGCAGCAGTACAAGGAAGAAATGCGTGAAATCCATCCTATCAGATTAGAGATTCTGCTAACTATTAAGATTGGAGTAGAGTTGAGAAATCCCTTTGAAATAATATGCATTTTTTTGTTGGTTTGTTTGTTTGTTTTTTTTTCTAAAGCTCTTTAACAACGGAGCAGGGGCTACCTCCATATACATTTATTAACAGCATAAAAGATACATTCAGTCATGCATAAACCACCAACATCCTAAAAGAGTGCAGCAGAATGCACTCTTCCCATTCTGAACATAACTAATGCTCACTACTGCTCATGCTTTTCTATCTCCATTTTAATTCCTGCAGTCGAATACTGTTCTGTGCTGTAAAAACAGTTCTGAACATGATGTGATTAACCTTAGGGTCCCCCCATCCCCTCATCTCAAAGCCCCCTCGTACATGGCCTGTGCTTTCTATTCATGTTCAACCATCTGATTTCCATATCATCTATTAGCATAACAGAGCTTTAGTGTGACATTGATTGAAGCTAGCGCTTGCTGAATGCAGTATCAAAGCATAATTTGCCAGAAATCAAATCTAATTTACTGTGTACTATTTAAATTTCTCAAAAAAAAAAAAAAAAAANNAAGAAAAAAAAAAAAAGAAAAAAGAAGAAAAGAATTTTCAATAGAAGTATATTGGGTCTATAATCTTAATTGTTCTTTTTTTTCCCCATATTTTTGGCTAGTCTGCTGGAATCCAAGCAATATATTTCATTTCAGAGCCACTGTCTTTGACTTTCAGATGTCAGTTAGGTAAGAGGTTTTCCATTCTGCTTCTTCCAATCCAGTTAACGTTACAGCTGAAATAGTAAAAAGTAATAGTCTGATAGGCACAACACTCGGTTTGCTGCTTCATAAGTTTTTTCAACAGATCCTTCTAATGATCCTAATGTTTAGCTTGAATTAAGCATTAAAGTACCACATAACTTGAACAGCTGAAGCATACCAAGTCTGCTATTACTTCTCTAACTGTACCTTTTCAGAATGTTTTAGAAATTCACCTACTTTGAGAGCAGCAATAATGGCTTGAATAAATTTTTCCCAGTCTTCCACTGAAGCTACGCTTTGAGCAAGTCATGATCTCACTTAACCCTTCTGCAAAATGGAAGTAATAATATTTATCTGTCCTAATAAACAGCATCCATATGTGAACATAATGAGCTCTCTTTTTAGGAAAATTGAAGAACCCAAGTGCTTATTCTGTCAAAGAATTGCCGTCTCTGAGCAGGGTCACACTGCATTCTCTGGGATTAATGACAGTCTTATTGTTTGAGTAGTTACATTTGACCAAGAATTACTCCTGCAATTATTAACTGTTACTTTCAGTTTTCAAGTTCAACTAGAAATTGACAGATAAAACTGGTACAGTGAAAACACTGTTTAAATTCTGTAAACAATGGTATTTTGATCAGAGGCTGTCTGTAAACAGAACTACAGCTGAATATAACAACAGACGATGACAAAATGAAGATTTCCTTCTTTATAGAACCCCATCTTTGAATAAAATTTAAAAAATGCATGCAAAATTTTATTTTTCAAAAATTATGTTTTTCATGTCCTTTAAAATTACGGTGCTAAGTAGTTTGGCTGAAGAAGCTGTTTTTGTGCTTGATTTAATGTGAGTAAAAGCTCTGATTCATTTATTTTTATAGGGAATTTCTAATAATTATGGCTGCAGAGCAAAGCTAGAAAAGATATTGTTGCATAACTATATGTCATTGTTTGCTGGAGTCTTTAGAAATCTTGTCCTAGTAACTAGGAGGCCAAAGATCTGCTCATGTAGTGTCAAATGGTGGAGAGGGCTTGGTGTGTGGCACGAAGAGAAGAGAGCAATAGGGTCAGCCCATGTCTGAGCTACAGACTTATTTTCCTCGTTTGTTTGGGGGAAAACAACAAAAAAAAAACCCCACACACAAAAAAAAAAAGAGGAACCTTTTTCTGCTGAGGAAAGTGAGAGCTGTTGAAAATTAGGGATAGGTCAAAAACTGGAAACCAGGTAGAAACCAGGGTGTATATCTCTCATTGTTCCTTGACTACCAAATTACCTTAATTTGATCCTTGAAAGGCCTGCTACAGCAACAAATTCTGTTGTGTTATATCTGTTTAGAGCTGTGAATTATTGATTTACAGTACAGACCTGCGTGTGTGAGAGTGTTTTAGATGAACCTTTAAACTTGCCTACCGTGCATTTACATGATTTGAAGGACAGGCTCATGGAAATGCCATGCCCTTCTTGCTTCTGTTGAGCTGTCTGAGAGCCCTGTCTGTGCCCCCCCAACTGCACCAAGCAAGCCTAAGAAGTGAATTTGGGCATCCATCGTGCTTAGGTTAGATCTGTGGGATGGTCTCCTGACACCAGGTTTTTAGTCACTATAGGAAGATCGTGGTCTTGAGGCCACCCATAACAGAGACAGAGGAGTCAGGTGTGCATAGCTCCTGTGAAATGCAGGTATAGCACCTGAAGCGACTGGGGGGTTTCTTCTCTCTGCTGGGCCTGAAGTCGCTGTTGGTTCTCTATTAATATCCTGGGCAATGAACTCCTATAGCTGAGCAGCAAACACTGGGCCGATTCCATGACCTTCATTAAGCAGCGGTCAGAACTGTAGAGATACCTTAGTGTAAGGTGTGTCTGTAGGAAGGGAGGTTTCTGCTTCACAGCTTACATCCCTTTTGCTCTTTCCCTTCCTGTACCACTGAACAATCACATGCACTGATTGCCACACTGCCATTTCCTGGCACCTCTGGGGGTTGCACGCAGATATGCTGGGTAAAACAAGGTGAGGGGAACACAAGTAACTCGCTGCAGCTCAGCACCTGAGGAGGGGTATAGCATGAGCTCAGTTCCCAGAGCATGTATAGCAACTCCTTTTGGAAACCTCAAAACACGTGGCTATAAACAGGCAGCAAGAGGACGCCTCACCTGTAGTCCTGTCTGTTGATAAGATTAACCCCTGCTAAGGTGGAGGAAGAGGTGGACACTTCTCTCCAGTGAGCCCAGACCTCTCTTTAGGAGTGTGAGGCAGAAGAAAATACCCTCTACCTTCTAAATTGGTTGTGATTCATATTTATTAAGTGCTTTACAGTTCATGTTTTAAGAGTGCCGGCGCTACTCAACTTTAGACTCCTGCTGATCTGTAAAGCCTTGGAAAGTACCTCATGAGATAACTGCAAAGTGCATTTCAAGAAAATCAGGTCTGCTCATGTTTCTGTGCAGGTAGCAGGTTTGTGTCTGTGCTGTCAGCAGGTGTCATCAGAAGCTGGGTCTTGATTGCTCTTTGTGCCTAATTAAATAGTTTGTAATTATAATGCTGAAAATACAGTTTTCTAAAACACTTAAATTCTGTTTACCTAAAAGCTTAGTGTTCCTAAACCATCCCTCTGCACAACCACAAAACCAATAGTGGAACAGTAGAAAATGAGGGTGGGGTGAATGGTATGGTTTTTTGCTGTTTTGGGGTGGGTTTTTTTTTTTTTTGTTTTTTTGTTTTTTTGTTTTTTTGTTTTTTTGTTTTTTTGTTTTTTTGTTTTTTTGGTTTTTTTATTACTTTTTTCCCCCTTCTCCAGCCTACCCCAAAAGTTAGCTGGTCCTTTGATAAGAATATTTGGAGATGTTGCTTACATTTTTAAAATATGCAAAAGAGTACAAATCCTGTTTCAGTGAATTCTAGTGATGAACCAAGACTGGAGAGTTTTCGAGTCGCCCACAGAAAAGTAATTTGCTTCACTACTACATCATGCACAACATAGTTACTGATTTCGAGCTTTTTATCTCAAATCCTCTAACCCTTCTTCCCCCCTCTTCTTTCTACTCATTAGCACCTTTTCTCTACCTTCACATTCCCACCAAGCATTGACACTATTCTCCACCATTACCCCCCAGACAAGTCAAATTATGCCCATCTCTTAGTAAGTGTTCACTTCTGACTGTGCTTCCTGGTCCCCTCTGACTGAACATTGTTAACCCCAGCTACTTGAAAACATAGCCAGTCCTTCTTTCTTGTTTTGACTCCAGTCTCCTTTTTCCTTTTTCTTGTGTCTTCATTATCTCCTGAAATACCTATTCCTTCTTACTCACCACTCACCTCTGCCCACTAACTCTTCAACTTTTACTTCTCTCTAATCTTTAAACTAGCTGAAACCTGGATTTATCAAGTTTATGTTCTTTTAGCAACCATTCTTTTTACACCAAGTCCTCCTCCTCAGTCCATTCTTGACCACACTGCTTCTCAGAGGAGTGAGGGAGCTCTTGAACTTGTCATCCAGATCTTTCTCTCCTTTCTAAACCTTTTTCTAGAAGTCCAAAGGGGCAGATTGAGAAAGGCAGTCTGTTTATCCTAATTCATACCTTGCAATACATGATAGCTCCAGCAGGTCTATGAAGTGTGAGAGGATATGAGGGTGCTGATACCTTTCCAGAGCAAAGGTAGAATACATCCAGAGTCAGCAATATAAACACCTGACTCCTGCTCTTTAGCATTTAATGTCATCAGAATTGACTCTAGCATGTATGGTTGTAATGTTTCTTTCCTTTTTTTATTTTTTTTTAATAAATGGGGATGTCACATACATATATTGCTGCTCTCCTTGTCGCTGTTGTTGTTTCTGTTTATATATTAATTCTGTCTATACTAATGAATGTTTCTGGTGTCATGTCCTCTGACATAAAACAAATCTCCATAATGTTGTCTCTTTCCTTCAATATTCCCTATCTCTCCCTCACAAAATATCCTAAACTTACACCATGGTTCTTCTTACCTTGTAGCTCCCCCACAGTTTGTGGTGAGACCACGAGACCAGATTGTAGCCCAGGGTCGAACTGTGACTTTTCCTTGTGAAACTAAAGGAAACCCCCAGCCAGCTGTTTTCTGGCAAAAAGAAGGAAGTCAGGTAAGTTGCAAGCACCCTAAAAGTCTTTCAGTCTTTCTAAATAGCTATATTGTTTGTTAAATTTTAAGGAAAATAATTTACATTATCTTTCACAGATTCTTTTAATCTTTCACAGAAGTTGGTCTCTTTAAACTGTCACTATTCTCTATTGAAATTTGTGTTGCCTTTTTTTTTCTTGATATTTTGAAAAACACAAAGGCCATTTTAAGTTGTTGAAACCTGTGCTAGGCATTGTATAGATGAGTAGAAAGCAACAGTGTATATCTTAAAGGCTTTTTGTTCTGAAGTCCCCAACAAACAGGTGAGTGAGACAGGCACAGTAGATAAAAAAAGGTATGACTCAATTTTGAACTAATCAGAGCCAGTAATTACAGTTCACAACCTGTCTAGACATGATCAAGCGGAATTTATCCAGCAAGCTGATTTGCATTGGCATTCTCTCATAGGGCATACAGATACAGGTTTTGAACACACAGATGCTTTCTTCAGTAAAATTGTCTCAAGAA
>VYZQ01017733.1:62559-81000 GCA_013400655.1 Mystacornis crossleyi
GTATCCTTATAATTGATTCCCCTTTTTAATGCAGTGATAAAGAGGGTTCTGGACTATTTTTATTTTAAGAATTAGGAGCTTAATCCTTGAACTGTCTTTTACATTGTGCTTCTTTTTGCTTTACATAATGAGTGATAATTGAAGTCAAGATCAGCCATGTCAAATTTCTCCTCTTTTTCATAATATTTACTGAAATTTTCATAATACCCTTATCCAGTATTTATCTGTGCCAGGCAGAAGTTGTCTGAAAGTTTCAAGGCAGTTTAGAAAACAGGGCAATTATTTGAGACCAAATTATTTTAGTCCCATAGCCTAAAATAATTGTTTCAGAATTTTAAGACGTTTTTTTCCTATTGAATCTCACATGTTTACTGGGTGCATATTGATTTTTGAGGAAAAATTTGCTGTTGTAAATTTCTTAAACATTACTATTGAATGGCAGTAAGAAAAGGCTAGTGTGATGAGTAACCCAATAGGTTAGTACAATTATAAGGATACTTGGAATATTGAATCTTATTTAAAGCATATCTCTTTCCTTTTGCTGCCAAAGCCATAGAGTAAAGGTGTGAGTTTCACTTCAAAGTATAATTTGTTTCTTATTTGAACTCTTACTTGTTTCTTAAGCAGTTTGTTGCTTATCAGTTCCAAATAATTTTTGTAAACCATCAAGGTCTGCTTCAGAAGAAACAGATCTGCAGAAAATTTATTTAATACCCTACTCTACACTTTTAGATTTTATGTTTAGTCCATGCAGACAAGCTTAAAAGTTAGTAGGGAGTCGTCATTAGAAAGCACAGCAGAGCTGGACAAAGCTGCAGTAATGACTGAAAGCTTATCACAGCATGGTAACAGTGTTTCGGGGTATTCCTGATGCAAAAAACTGTATTTTTCATAGAGGCTTGTTGAGTTAACATAAGATCCAGACTCTATTTTACTGGAATTACTGTTGTTTAATTATTGTTCAAGCTGTTCTCCTTTCTGTCTCACTGGGCAATGCTGCTGACCCTTCTCTTCATATTGCCTCCCTTTTCCTGTTCTTAGTTATTCACAAGAGCTGTGCCAGAGGGTATAACTTTTTCCTTGAAAACAGAGCTCTCACCACTAAAACCTTTTCGGGTCTGTAGTATTGATTAATTCAGTCCTTTATCATATGCAATGACTACTAGAGCCATTCCAGTTATTATTATTGACATCTCTCTTTTCTCCAATCCAGCCCAAAGGCAAAAACTAATCTCCCTGGTTTGTGCTAACTGATATCTTATCCTACATGAAATTATTTTTTTCTCTCTGATGATTTCCACATCAGATTAATACCCTTTCTCTTCACCCTTCAGGCTCTATGCTGCATTTCTCCTTTGGTGTATCACAGTTTTCCTTTGCTTTTACTTCTCCTTTAAACTCATGCTCTGCCAGCTTCTCCTACTTTATGACATGCTCCTATTTTCGTCCCAGCTTTACTTATGTGCCATGCTTTCACTTTCTCCTTTTCTCAGAACATGTTCACAGCCAAACAATAGTGCTCTGCTCCCTCAAGTCTCCAGGATTCAATGCTTTCTTCTAGTTTTCTAGTGTTTATTGTAGTATTATGTGCTACCGGTTTGATAGCCAAGTACATTATTACAATTACATTCAGAATGAAGACGAATGTGTCACAAATATAAATTGCTCAAGTGTGATTGTTGGAAAATGTCTCCTTGCCTACACCCCAGCCAGAGCACAGCACTGTGTGCTGTCAAAAGGCTGTTTCCATTTTAAACTGTGAGTTGCCCCAGGCAGGGAAAGCAGCTCTATGTGTTCATAAAGTCAGAACCACACTTACTTTCTCTCCTCGATTATTTATGGTACTTTTAAGGAAAAAATCATTGTCTCTGTAGCTGAAGGAAAAGTGGTGCTTTTGTGTTTTGAACTGATGTGAGATGAATTGTCTTTGCAGAACCTACTCTTCCCAAACCAGCCTCTGCAGCCCAACAGCAGATATTCCGTGTCACCCACCGGGGACCTCACCATTACCAACATTCAGAGGTCTGATGCAGGCTACTACATTTGTCAAGCACTGACGGTTGCTGGAAGCATTTTAGCAAAGGCTCAGCTGGAGGTTACTGATGGTGAGCTGTTAGAAATTCCTATTGTTTTTTTCCTGGTAAAAGTACTTTAAAAGCAGTGTAAATAAAGGCGCATGAGGCCACATAAATCATACAAGTAAATGGACACTTTTCTATAGGAAATAAAGTGAGAAAAGATCTCTATATTTGTTTGTGGAGTAAAAAAAGGCATCAAAGTCTCGTTTGCCACTGCTTTCTGGAGGTTTAACAATGAAAAAAAGGGGCAAACCAGCTTAGAATAAGTTTGGTGAGAAATGAAGCTGCTTGATTTGCTGGAGCTATGATAGGACTGCAAAAAAAAAATTGGAAAATGAATAGGTTTGTGATTAAAGCAGTGAATTGGGGTGCAAATGTATCTCCATTTCCACCAGTCTTCAGTCCTGTCTTGGACAGGTAGGGGATGTGTCCTTAGTTCAATTAAATCAACAGTTGCTCTGAAGGTGGTGAAGTACTGTTAGGTTAGAATGCCTACAACGTGTAGTCCCTCCGTGAATAAGGCCCCTGCCTCAGAGCTGTGTTCTAAGAACGCCTCAGTAGAGGTAGGTGTGAAAAAAGTCATGAAAGTAGTCATAGCTAGAGAAGAGTTTTCAGGAAAGGAAGAGCACTACATGGTCTGTCTTGGTGCTTTTCATTTCAAATTTTTGGGTTTGAAATTCATGCTGCCTTGAGGTTTCCCATCTACAAACATGAATCCTTTTCATATGTCAGGAATCCTGTTGATATCCCTCTTCATCCTATTGTGGATAGAAGGCAGTTTGCATCCTTGAATGTTAGTGAACAAAACAAGAGAATTCCTCTTATACTCAGAGACTGTGGCATTCCCCAGCATCATTATTCCTTATCTTAACTGACACATTAAATATCTCCTGACAGACTTTGATGAATTTTTGCCATTAAAACTGTTGTTATATGCAGAGGTCTACTTTTACTGTTCCCTTAGAGACCTGCCTGCACCATGAAAGTTTGAAAAGATGTCTAATTTTGAATAATCTGCCTTTTCACAAGAGCATATTCATCACAAGTGACAGGTAGAGAGGTTCAGGCTCGTGTTATAGAGGTCTGAGCATTAATTTGATGCCTTTTCTTTGTTTTCCAAAAGCTGCCGATATTTTTATGACAAGGGGAAATAATTTCTGCCTCATCCTTGCATCTCTTCAAGCGCATTGCTTTTCTGCAGTTTCTGGAGACTAAAGAGTTGGCTTTGCTCTGCAATCTCTTTAAGTCCTTTCTCTCATGGTCTATGACAAAATGATGCATTTTCATTCAATTCAAATTTAAATGTGGATTAAAAGGTCATTTGAAAGGAATGGAAAGGCAATATTTTTTAATATCTGTCCATAGTGATGCCTGATTCAGGGCCATGACTGTGATTGGAATAAATAGAACGCACAAACATTGGCTGGGAGGACATTGAGCTGTTAAATGGTCACACCTGCTGATGCTGCACAGATTTACAGCAACAGGCACTGAGTGGATCAAATCAGGTTCAAGGATGCTAGTGATGAGAAATTCTTCCTTTTGACAGCCAAGGGCTTTGGTCCATCTTTATCTATTTCTTTTATGGGGAAAAAAATAAATCCTAATTGAAGTCTTTGGAATTTTCATTAGTTTGTTTAACAAGCCAAGGGAAAGTGTCCCTGCTGAAATGCAAGCTCATCTCCGGTTAATTCTGATTAAAGGCAGCGTGCATTGCACATTGCTCGAGAAAGCATTAGCTGGCGGCTCTGCTGCTCAAGGAGTGCAAGGCCTGCCTTCCTCAAATGCTTTCCAGAACCCACTGTCAGCAGGATCATTATGAAATAATACAAGATTGCTTTATAGAAATGCCATTTCATCTCGGAGTCAAAGGGCGGGTGAGGTCAGGAGAAAAGTGCCAAAACAACATTGTGGAGCTGAGATTATGTGAATAGATGTACCATTAGATCACAGATATTTTTTTAATTGCTTTTAGTTAGGAAGTTAACCATAAATGTCAAAATAATCTGTTTTGGTTGATGCTGAGCAGAAGTTGTGGGAGCTAACGACTTTTATCAGTAGGGAAATCTAATTTAATAGTTTTAAGAGTATAATAAAAGATAAACGCTGTGCGTGCTAGCTATATGCTTAAGCATTAGTGTTCTAGTTTTTGGCTGGTGATTTCAGTTTTACTTCCTAGCCCAGAATTTTTCTGTTTGGTTAATGATTTAATAATAGTGGCGAGCCATCTTCTTCATTTTGAACACATTTTTGTTTGATCCAGAGTAATTTAGATCCAATTGAAGTTCCAACACAGAATGAAAACATGTCATGTGCAGAAAAACAAGTGCTTAATTATACCATATATAGCAGTGTTTCAGTTGTTACATTTTTGCACTTACAAGTCTTTACTGGAAATATTTTTAACTCAAGTGTTCACATGAGAAGAGATTACTAGCTGTGATGAAATGTGCTGAGTTGAGTGATAATTTTGCTGATTATGGACTGTGCTAAGAGCCTTCAGCATATTTGAAATTCAAATCTTGTATTTTCTTGAAAGGCTATCATGTAATTCACTGTCTAACGCACATCTGGAAAAGCAAAATCATTTTAAAAATTGAACAATCTTAGCAATCCTTTCAAACCCAAGAAATGAATATGCAGCTCACAGTCTTAAAATGACAGATCATGCAAATAAACCAAGTGCTTCCATCTCTGTCTGTGCTCAACACAAAAGGAATGGTTTCCAATTAATATTGTGTTAGTATTTGTCAATCATGCACAGAACATTTTAGAGAAAATTTTAATTTCTCCTCAATAAGTATTAAAATTTATTAATAAATGGCTCACAGTTTGCTTGTCTGCAGATCTGGCCACCATGACTCTTAGCCCTCATCCAACATATATTACCTGTTTTTTTGCAAGTGTGACAGTTTCAAACAGGAGAAATCCAGAAGAACTTCACAGCTTCCTCTGAAGCTCTTCTGCCAAAAATAAAGACGGACGAGGGATTGATCTCTGCTTTTCCACCTTTTAGAGAGCACCCTGCCCTCTCATGAGTGTTCACTATGTGAATTTCCTTACTTGTGTCTGATTTTACTTATTAATTCACCAGGACAATTTTTTGTAATTTTGATTTTGTAAGTGCCAAAGTAAAGACTTCATTTTGTCATTCTCTTCTTTTAATTTCCATTGTAATTTTACCACAATCCCCTCAAATTTTAATATGGTTTCAGTTGATCCAAATTACATTTTTTGTGAATAAACTGTTCATGAACAAATATAATTTGTTCTTTTCCTATAACCTGCTCCAAAATTAAGGTGCATTTTAACACAAAAGGAATCTGCTAATTTTTCAGTTACCAGAATATAGAGATATATGGATACTGGCAAATAGTTTCCAAACCTTTTTTAAAATTAAATTAATTTTGAAATCAACTTCTGTTTTACCATGCAAATATGTTTGTAGGTACACAAAATGTTTTTGTGGAACGGATGTAGAAGTTTCCAGCTAGGAAAAAACTATGTAAGTGCAAAAAAAAAAAAAAAAAAAATTAAAATGCCTTAAAAGCAGCTAATAATCCCCACACCATTTTGTGGCTATTTTTCACTAGCCCTTTGTGATTCAGAATGCTTCTACTATATATATAATTTTAAACTCTGTCCAAGTTTTGGATCCTTACTAATGAGGACCTAAGTAGTAGGAATACAAGCACACACATGTTTTAGAGAAGATTTACAAGTCATAGTTGTGAAGACAATACAGCCGTTCACAGATCAGTGGAAACCCTAAGTGTTCATTTAACCTTTAGCCTTAGTGTCATGGAAACCTGTAGTGGTCTTTCACCCATAACACCCTTGAAAATGAAGATTCCTTCTGGCCAGGAGGCTTTCAATTACACTATTGATCAGAGCTATTTAAAGGATTATGAGCTCCTCATTTGGGCTGTAAAAAAAACTAATTACATGCCAAAGAACAATATCTGTAATGCAGTAGGTTTTGAAAATACCTACATTGCTACACATATGAGACACTTAGATGAAGCAAATAACTACAGTGGAATAGCTAACAACTTAAATAGTTATTTTTCCTTAATTTTTAGCTACCTAGAATACTGGGATTTGCTGTTTTACATTAAATCTGAAGGATAACTTGCACAGCTAAGTTTTAATTTGAAGATACTAATGCTGCAGCTACCCTGATAGTACATGTGAACTGAGATCAATTTTTATTTGGCCAAATGGCTGAACTGTGTAGTCATAAGGAACTTTAATAAGGTTAAAAATTTTGTATCAAGGTGAAAATACATTACATTTTTCTTGTTATATGGTCTTTCCTGTCCCATCTCTGGGTTCAGTGGGTGATATTTCAGAATTTCCAAAATAGCTTTCACATTTTGGTGTTGAGAGATAATCTGCATTGGCTTTCTGTTTTCAGTTTCAAAATATGTATTGGCTTTCTATTTTCAGTTTCAATTTCAATGAATGTGATGAGCTCACACTCCAAGGTGTGATTCTGATAGTATTAATGATTCTGTTCTTTCTGAGTCTTGTTAACAAAAAAAGGTAGGTAGTATTTTTGCGACATTAGAATTTCAGAAACAATTATTTTAGACATAAAATGTACCACTAACACATCCCTGATATATTTTATTTATTAAATAGCGTGATGAAAGCACTTTGCATCTGTTGATGGTTCCAGAGGTTTGCATCTCAAACAGCTCAAGTACAACAGAAACCATTTTGCTTCATAATTTGCTTTCACTTCACTGTTAGAGTCAGGTGTTGTGTATGGACTGTAATAAACAGATTCTCAGCTAGAATTAATGATTCAAACTCAATTGACATCAGCAGAGGCAGGCTAACTTACACCAGTTTAGAAGGTAATGCTGCCTGCTACAATGTTTAATACCAATCACACAATTGTTCAGTTGTTTAAAGATTTAAAACAGCAGCAGTATGGCTGGTAAATATATAAAAATACATTAAAAGAAAAAAGAGTTCTCAGTTCTGTTATATGGATTTCATGCAGGAGTCCTAGCCTGTTTTATATTCAAGTATTTCACATTCAACTTGTATTGAAACATGCTTTAGAAACAAAGGTTATATTTTGTTGCTTAACAGATGGCTCAGAGGATAGGTTCAACAACAGGATTATTTAGGAGAAAACGGTCTTTCAAGAAAAATGAACACGAGCTTTTTACCTCATCTTCAAGATATCCCACTGGTCCTGGAATGAGGGTTATACACAGCTATGCACTCATTCACTGGTTGCAGGGTCCATTAATCAGTATTGCAGGCAAGAAAATGTAAATTATCAGGGGAAAAAAAAATTAGGAGTTCGTGGCTTTGAAAGGTGATGAATAATTTGATAAGTAAGCTGTTAAATGGTGTGATGGAGTTTGAGCTTTTCTCTGCTGAAAAGAACGGTAGAGTCATTTAGATCACTCAGCTTATGAAAATGTTTTGTATAAACTCTTAGATATTTTTGCTGATGAAAACTTGCAAGTAGAGTAGGAATGGGGGATGGGGTTGGTACCCAGGCTAAAACAGCTATAGTGTTTCACTTTTTACTCAACAGATTTTCTTTTTTTAGACCACAAGTTGGGTAAGCAATTAAGCACATTTTGATATGACATCAAAGGTGTGCTTTGAGTGCTTTCCCAAATTGGAAGAAAAGAGTGATGCACTGTAATTCTTTTCTGAATCAAGGTCTTAATTTTCATCCTATGTTAAACAAACGAGTGTGATGATTTTTACTAGCAGATATTTTTTCTGTCTGCATGTTATCTCTCGGTTGTGAAATAAAACTCTTACTAAAATGCTTTTCATAGACACCAGCTAATTGTTAACCTCTATCTATGGCTCCTTCAAAAATAACGTTTTTAGCCTCTTAGAGGCTGACTTCAAGCAGCCTCTCAAAACTGGGCCTGTGTGGCAGAATAGGGCTCACAGCAGCAGCAGAGGATGTTAAAGGTGCGGATGCCAATGCCTGTGCCACTGTTTAGTCCTGACAGATCGGCCTCCGCCCATCATCCTCCAGGGCCCCGTCAACCAGACCCTGGCAGTGGATGGCACAGCTCTGCTCAAGTGCAAGGCCACCGGCGACCCCCTCCCTGTCATCAGCTGGCTAAAGGAGGGATTCACCTTCCTGGGCCGAGACCCTCGAACATCCATACAGGACCAGGGGACGCTCCAGATCAAAGCCCTGCGGGTGAGTAATGGCAGCACAACGAGCGGGGCGGGTTCTGCATGGCCAGTTCGGAGCTCTTGGTGTGTGCCTCAGGCACCCAGGCCGCCTTCCCGTGGTCTTCAAAATTACCTTGTGGTTTTTACTATACAATTCTCACCAAGTCATCATCCGTTCTTTGACATTGGGTAAGAAAGGGCAGGGGAAAGAAGAGCAAAACTGACTTCAGATATTTCTAGGAGAATTCGCTAAAAAACGAATTGATACTTAAAATCTTCTGGATGTTGCAATAGAGGACATGAGTTGGGGGTAGACAGAAGTATAAAAGAACAGTCCCTCCTTATCTTTTCAGTTGGTCTTACCCTGAAGCCATTGGCCTCTCTGTCAAAACTTAGAGCAGTTCCTTGGCAACACCTGATCATAATTTTCCAAGTCCTTGTGCTAGCACATGATCTGGAGCTCATCAGGGTTTGACCACGTGCTTTCTCCATCAACAACTCGTCAGTCCTGAGCTGGCTGATTTGTTCCAGTGTTATGCTTCCTGGAAGTGTTCCACCAGGCTGCAAATGGGAAAATACTGTAGCATACATGCAGTCATATGCAGAGGGATTTCTATTAAAAATTAAATACGTATTTTAATATTTACGTTTTTACACACGAGATAATACAATATCCTATAATATTCCAAATAGGATAATGTCATATGTTGTTGATAAATATTGCATCACTAATTTCTTTTTTGGCTTTAATTTTTCCCTGTTCAAAGATAAATGTGTATTCATTTTTGTGTATTTGGACAAGTGTGCATATGGAAAAATAGTAAGTTATATGTAGTTATTTGTCAAGAACTTGAAGATAATTTCAGAAACCATTTAATTTAGTCAGCAGAAATGTCTGCACTTAATTTTGCCATCCAAAGAAATGTCAATAAACGTAGTACTAATGACAAGACATGAAGAGCACTTTTGTTTTCTGATACTGTCTCATCACTGATCATAGATGAATTGTGAACTTCTTTGGTACAAAATGGAATTTATTAAAAAATTTATGCTAGCTTTCCTTGAGTAAACAATTTATCCTTCCTCCCTGGGATGAAGGCAGGTTTAGGCCATGAAGGTTAATGCATTTTTCCTGTAGAGCTGGATTAAAGAGTGCGCTTGAATAGTCAGGATTCCCCAGTAGTGTTAGAAAGCAGCAATTAAAGGTGGAAGCTTAGTGATTTCAAACAAACTTTCAGGCATTGATGATGGGCTTCTGTGGAGTGTCCACGAGGCAGAAGCTCTTGGGATACCTGTCTGCTTGCTGCTATGCAAACAATGAAATTGGTTCTGAATCGTGCCAGCGCATTAATCTCACCGTTAGAGGCTGTGTCTGTAAACTAAAGGGGGAAAAAATTGCTTGCAAGAGCAAGAAAACAGTATTAGTAGTGAGTGTGGTTCTGAAAGACCTGAGGCTCTTATTGATCCTTAAGTGGCTCATTCACTGGTAACCAATTTTCCTTAAAGGCTCAGTAAGGCATTTTTTTAGAAATGCCTCTACAGCAGTGATGTGCACTGTTTGTTTGACTCCGATTTAAGAACAAAACTAAGAACTACACAGAACCATAAGCACCAGTTTTTTCCTGTGTCTTACAAATTTTTTGAATTTAATATGGATTTAAATTAGGAATGTTTAACTTTTCTCTCAGGTCTACCTAAACAAGGTCTAGCACCACTTCCTAAGGGAAAAAAGGGCCACAAAACTGTCCAAGTATGCTTATATACCCGAGTTCAAAATAAATTAGTAATTGCCACCCACGTGTCCTCTGCCTTCCAGCTGAGGGTAGACATAGATTAGGTATCAGGAAGAAATCGTTACTGTGAGAGTGGTGAGGCACTGGAACTGGGTTCCCAGAAAATTTGTGGATTCCCCATCCCTGTTCAAGGCCAGGCTTGGATGGAACTTTGAGCAACCAGGTTTAGTTGGCTGGAATTTTAAGCAACCATGGCAGGGGGTTGAAATGAGGGTATCCTTAAGGTCCCTTCCAACACAAACCATTCGCTGATCCTTTTCTGCTATTTCTGTTTACAGCACAAGCAAATTATTCATGAGCCTGCAAGAGTCACATAGCATGAACATAGTCATAACATGAACATTGAGATTTTTCTGATGAGCCAATCTCTCAGTTGCCCTGAGGAAGACAACTAAAAACTTACATGTCACTCACTCAGTACCCCTTCAGACAGGTCAGCACTGATGGAAAACTCCCTTCTGCTCTGTAGAAATTCACCACACCAGGATTAGACACCTGCTTTAACTAAGGAACAAAACTTTATTTTTCTGAATAGTAAAGATTTTTCCATTCACCTTCCCTGTTGGTGTTTTTGGGGTTTGTTTTGGGGTTTTTTTTTTGCTGTGTGGGTTTTTTTTTTTGTTTGGGTGTTTGTTTGTTTGTTTGTTTGTTTTGGTTTTTTGTTTTTTTTAATAGCACAAAGAAAGTATACAGAATTGAATTACCAACACACTAAATCGGTATCTAATTCATCCACCCTGGAAGTTAGATAATTTGCCATGACTTGCAAGAATTCTGCATTGTATCTCCAGCTTGCTTTGTATGTTGTTTGCCTTCTGCAAGTTACCCTGTTGTGTACACCACATACCTCATTGAGTATGCCATACACCATCTGTCACAGTAGTACACAAATGAAGTTGAGAACCATAGCCTTGAGAAATATTCCCCATTATCACATAATGAAGAATTATATATTTAATAAAATCTCAGAGGAAGCAAAATAAAACACTGCTTCAAAATGCTATAAGGCTCTCTCCTCTGGAAAATCTCCCCTTTCAAGAGTCTTTCTCATTTCATTAACAGCACTGCTGTATTTTGAGTCTTTGAGCCATTGTCAGAGGGGTTTTCATTATTGCTTGTATTTCACACAAAAAAACATGTCCTGAAATGCAAGTTATGCTCATTCTGAAGACTGAGCTGGCATTAATGAATTGCTTCCTCCCTTAAGAATGGTACACTGCAGTCTCAGTGTATCTGAAGGAAAACAGCAACAAAATTCGTACATGACAAAGCTAAAAATCAATTAAAGTCTATATCAACAAGTAATCTAAAGAACATCTTGCTTTTTTGCCTTGACATTCCTCTTGAAGAGTGACGTATAAGGACATATGCTATAGTGCCAATCTGCATTTAACAGAAAACTCATTACAATTCCTTAAAGTCCAGTAAAGCTTCTTGAATGCAGTTCTCTTTCCATCGGGTCACGTGATGGTGAATAAAATTCTTCTTAATCACTAGAGTCAGCACTCTCCCTCTTCTGCTTCCACCTCCAGATTACCATGTTTTATGCGTAGTGGAAGGAGAGCTCCTCCGTATATTTTCTGATTTGTAAAGTTACCGTTTTCCACCCATCACTGTAGTCTTCACTAGTTCCTGACTCAGAAATCTTTATTTTAAATTTAAATAGGGAATAGGAAGAGACTTGGCAAATTTGCTGGTAAAACAGCTTATACAGCGATGAGATTAATATTGGCAATCTAATTCAAAGCAGTTTCCCCAAATAAATTTAGAATATTTGAACGGACAAGGGAATCACAACAGTTTTATACAAATGCAGGATTTTTTGCTACCAAAGGGCCTTGCAAGCCTAAACTAAAATCCCATGTGAAACGGAAGAAAGGTAAGCATGGTGTAGGATCTAATTTAGTG
The DNA here is from genome assembly GCA_013400655.1 of Mystacornis crossleyi. Taxonomy (NCBI): domain Eukaryota; kingdom Metazoa; phylum Chordata; class Aves; order Passeriformes; family Timaliidae; genus Mystacornis; species Mystacornis crossleyi. Next base: position 74,507 of record VYZQ01017733.1, read on the forward strand.
CTGCTCTTTGGAAATTGCTTGGAGGACTGTCTGTGCAGAGACAACCACTGTTAAGTTTCAGCAGCATTTGTATGTGGGGTGTATAGAAATTACTTCATCTGTCATAAGAGTCTAAGGTGATGTAACATCCTTCCTGGCACTGGAAACTGGACCTCTGGTCATCATGGGATAATGAATGCTGAGATTTTACCATCTGAGGTTAATTGTTATATTGTTACCTGATTTCACCTGCATTTGTTGTAACCAATGCAAACACTGACACTGTCAAGAGCATCCATTCTGGAGCATTTAAAGTACCATTAACAATATGAAAATTAGAATTAGTAAAGTATTAGAAGCAAGTAATCTTATTATAGTTCTCTAAAAGCAAGCCACCATTAAATGATTGCTTGAAAATTCCTGGTGCCTTCTAGTCTGGTGTAAAATGTAGGCTAAGTCCTTCTTAGCAAGGAACGTTTAGAAAAGGAAAATTAGAGTAAACTTAGCTGGTTCTAAAAGGTTGTTAAAGCTGCCCTTATGCCCTTTTTCTGTCCAGCTGTCCGATACTGGGACTTACACTTGTGTTGCTACAAGTTCCAGTGGGGAGACGTCCTGGAGTGCTGTGCTGGAGGTGACAGGTAAGCGATGCCCAGGGATGGGTTCCACTCGGCACATGAGGAAAGTGTAGACCATATGACAGCAGTCTGAGTCAAATCATCTGTTTTAGAACTTCTGGGCTTGACAGGGAGAAGTTTTGGATGAGAAGGCTGTGTTCCTTCACACACTATAATGCCCATTGGTGTCGCAACAATTTTTGGTTTTGTGTCCAGTGAGAGCAGTATGCTTTAATTCTTCTAACAGGAGTATTAATAAAATGTAGATTTATCCAGTAATTGGCTTGGGCAAGAAAAGTTCAAAGTGCTCTCTGTGAGTACTGCAGTCAATTTGGATACAGGAACTTTCTCAGCAAGAGAGTTTTGGTATTTTATGTACATTTCAGCAAGCTGGATGTTTCTGTTATTCTTTCTTTTCTGTTAATTTTTTTCTTTTTTTTTTATAGTTATATAAACCCTTTTGAGTTTTGCATTGTTTTTCTTTGATGATGTACTTAAAGAAAGATAGCTCTTCATCCAAAAACACATGGTAGTAATGCAGTTGTTGACTAGTTCTTTATAGATTAAGAACATCTATTTTGCTGATTTTGCAGATGTTTGCCATGTTTTTCATTTTAATCTTCTACTTTGATCAGTTTATATAACCGAGGATAAAACGTAATTGTTTTGTATTTGCCCTTCACAGAATCCGGTGGAGCAACAGTCAGTAAAAATTATGATGTAAATGACCTCCCTGGGCCACCATCCAAACCTCAGGTCACTGATGTCACTAAGAACAGTGTCACCCTGTCTTGGCAGCCAGGGACCCCTGGAAGCCTACCAGCTAGTGCATATATCATTGAGGCTTTTAGGTATGTGAATTATACCACTTTTAAGCTCCTTTCTTTCTAATTTTGCTTAAACCCTGGTACCAGGGTTTTGCAGTGTTCTTTTGGACTCTACACATATCTTTAGAAGCTCATTAAATGACTCAACTCCATAGAAGGCATTGATTCATATTCTTTACATTGATTTTTTTGTAATTTATCACTTTTTTCGAAGTGATTAATTGGAGGACGTCTAACTATTTCTTCAGGTCAACAGGAATATAACAGAACAATGCAATAATTATTTGTTACTTTTCCCTTAACACTGATGATCATGAGAGTCTCCTGTGGGAATGCTGCAGGTTCTTGGCTATCATAGTACAGATAATATGAAAATAAATGGGTAATCCTGAAGCCTCTTTGCAAACTTTAATTCCTGCTCTTGTTAAAGCAGTACCTATTAAGGAGTCAAAGTGCTTTAAATTTCTATTTTTTAGTGATTTAGATAGATGAAAATTTCTAACTGAAACACCAGTGTTGATAATTAGGATTTTACCCTGCAGCCTGAGGCTGAAAATAGTCCAGGTGCTGCCCTCCACACAGCAGCAATTACTGTGTTTTACAAAGGAACTCCTGGGCTCCAATTCAGCAAGTTTGTTTGAGCATGAGCCATATTCTGACATGTATCTCTAGAACACGTTTTGGCTTAAAAATCTGCACCTTCTTAAATGTGTTCCTTAATCCAGATTTTTAAAAAGTGACAAATACTTCAGTTCATCTCTAAGTTAAAATTCATGCAAGAATTTGTCAAAATCACATGCATGCAAATTTTAGCTCAAATGCTATGTTATGTGTAAAGAACAGTATTTGCAGTTCGTTGGTTTTGTTCTAGAACTTACTCTTTATGCATTTTATGAATGAAGGGATTCAAACAACCTAAACCTTGTAGCTTTCCATTTTATTTTTTCTTTTAATATATTTAAAGATTTTTTTCTATCAATGCTGTACAACAAAGCACAGTAAAATAAAATTTTCTCTTTAAACTTTTCTGATGTTTCTCCCTTGATAAGCTTTAGTGGCATCCCATCAATAACTTTTACAAAAGCCAGACATTTTCATTAAAAGCTGTTTTAACAATTGCATTTGAAATCTTTTCATATAGTGGATTGTAATCTAATTATAATAATGCTGAATTGAAAATGTAGTGACAGAAAAAATATTCACATACTTTCTTCCATTTCAAAGCATGTTTTCAAAAATTTTTAACTTTGAGTGTGCATTTAGTTCAAGGACAATGCTTTTCTTTCAATGACAGTTTATTGACATAGTTTACTTAGCAGCACAGAAAATTATCTTTTAAGAGAACTTTCCTTTCTAAGGCTTTTGTTCAAGAGTAGCCTGTTTATCATTCAAATTTACTTTATGGCTTTCTACTCTTTCCTGTTGCAGCTATTTATTTTAGAGAAACAGCAAAAAGTTTTACTTCTATTGCAAAGAGAAATACTTTTGACAGCTGCATTATGTTTTTTAGCCCATCTCAGTGAGTTGACTGAAACAAACATTTTTAATTTCACCCTGCTTTTACTACTTTTTTCTGTACTTAAGAGCCGATCCAGGGTTACAAAATAGGTCCCTTCACTTCTTTATTTTTCTCCTGTATTAGTGGATAATCTTTCACACTCTTCTCGTTGCAGTCAGTCTGTGAGCAACAGCTGGCAGACGGTGGCCAACCACGTGAAGAGCACCCTGCACACTGTGAGGGGCCTGCGCCCCAACACCATCTACCTGTTCATGGTCAGAGCCATCAACTCGCAGGGCCTCAGCGACCCCAGCCCTATGTCAGACCCTGTCCGAACTCAAGGTGAGCGGGAGTTTTAAGGCTTACGTGCTTGAGCTAAAACAGAAGGAAGGAACTGAGGGTTGACTGATAGGTCAGTGGGGCCATTTGGCTTTAGCACACTCATTGGAGGAATCATTATTTGAGCCTACCCAATAAAAATAAAAGTAGTCCTATGTTTGCTGCATCAGTCTGGGGCATAAGAGAGGAAGGTTATGTCCTTAATCCTTTGTACAGCGTAGACCTTTTGGTTTGTAGTTCCCTTAGACTCGATTTGCTCCTGGTTTCTACTGAAAGCAATGCGAGTTAGCCAAGCTTTTCTGAAAAGCACTCTGAATACCCTCCTCTCCTCAGTATCTTTCCTCTCCACCTCCTTTCTTCCTCTCCGTTAGTGTAGTAGGGATATACAATGATAACAAGTGTTTATAACAGGCAGACACTGCGTTTAGAATTAGTTTTAATCAAAAGAAATGCACAACATATCCATAGTGTGTTGATTAATCTGAGCCAACATTTAGGCGGAGAATTCATGTAAATTAAGATAGCTGCATGCTAACAATATATAGAAGTTATTCTGAGAGAGGTATAGGCCCTCTATTTATAATACACCTACATTTCTGAATTCTTTGTATTAATCCATTGCATAAACCAAGAGGGAAGGGTGAAGTAAAATGCTTTATTTGTAGGGTGGTGATAGGTTTGATAGCTGGGATCCTGCATTGCTATTGAATCAGCTTTTGCATCAAGATCTAACTGAATATAACTGCCACAAACAGATTTCCCTTCACAGCATGGATTTTTTTTGGGCTTTGACAAGACATTGCTTGAATACCTAATTCAAGAATGAAGTTCTGTGTTAAACATGTTGTAATACAGGAATTCATAATTCTTTGGAATCATAATTTTTTGAATGCAAAGTAATAGCTCCTGTCATAGTTAATTTAAAATTAAATCCTCTGTCTCTGTTTATTCTTATTCAGAGACTTCTGTCTCTGAAGATCTAAAGGTGCCCATGGAGAGCACGTCCTGAGCCAGTCTTCAGCATGTGTGTTGGAAGTTGTTTGGGTCCTTTGCTGGGTGGAAAGAGATAAACAAGAGTAGGGTGGTATTTCTTTATCACATAACCATGCAGTCTCCCTCATCCCAGCCTAGTCCTGAATAAATCTGTCCTGAACAGTTACACCCTCAAAATAGTAATCATGACTGTGAAAGGGGAAACAGAGCTGCCTTCTCAAAAGCTGGAGGAGTGAGTTGTGCAGGATTTCATGGTCTGACTATCCAAGGAGTATCACAAATTTCCTTCTTTCTTATTTTCCCATTATTATAGGGTGACTCATGCTTTTCATTGCAACAGCCTTTTAGTCTGCATAACTTATCACCTAGCTAAAAAAAAACAACTTTGTTTGGCATTTGAGTGTCAAGTATAGACTTTTTATCTGACATACTGACAAGCAATTTGATTTCAGTAAAAACATGTCTTTTAATTAGCTACAGCATGTGTTGCAGCTTCCATTTCCAGAAGCTGTTTAGCAGTCAAGCACACTGAGACATGTACAGGATTTATAGCTTCTTTGCAAGCCTGCAGTTTAATAGAATTAAATCATAAAATCAATTGAAAATTAACATAATGTTTTGATGTGATTTCTAATTATGCCAGAATTCAATCCAGGCTCACAGAAGAAACTGACACACGGTGGAAGGCCTATTCACAGTGGACATGGAGAAATAAAAAAGCAGCTAAAGCAGAGCTATATAATAATAATTTGCAACAGGTGTCTATGGTAGCTTTAATAGCTGAACATTTAATGTCCTGGTATTCAGTACAGGAAATACAAGTAATAAGATTTCATGTAAATTTTCACCAGTGAACTGCAAGTAGATAATCAGTCACTTTCAAAAGGTTACCTAATATGACTTATGTGAAATAAGGACAGAGAAATCAGTAACTACTCTAAGGAAGGACTTGATTTCTTGTTGAATAATTGATATATGAAACCATACATTAAAAATACACTTTCAAGAAACTGTATATATTCCTATCTCTGAAATTTAAATTAATAACAAATAATAGTACATTCACTGAAAGCTGATAAAAGAAGGACTAGAGAAAATTTCTAACCAATAAAATTATAAACAGGATGTGGCTTCTTGAACCAGTTTTGTTTGAGTCATGATTCTATTATTCCAATACTTAATCTTACTCTTAGAGACAGATAAACTGCTTTTCCACCAGGAGCCTCCTGGTAATGTGAAAATGACATTACACTGGGAGCATCACACATGCATATGTTTTCAAGTGTACATACCAGAAAACCAAATTCCACATGTATGTCTTGGCATTCATTTCTTACTGTTATTAGTCCATGTTATTCTGTTACTTCTGAACATATGTCCCATTAAAATGATGAAATGCTGTTCATACAAACTACTGTGTGGAAATGTCTTTTCCTCTGAGGGAATATAGGTACTTTGTTTGTTGTATACCACAGAATGACTTAACTTAAAATGTAGCCATGGATAACTGTAGGTTTATCGTACCAAGGGTCATAGCTTTTTGTGGATAGAAGCATAAATGATCATCCTCTAGATCAGTCTGAGATGCAGTTTTATTTTATAATGTGTCTCTTTCTTGGCTGCTTTGAATAAACATAATTTGCTAGACAAGCACCTTCACTGACCCTCATATTTGGATCATATTCCCTTTGGAGATCCATGGAGCCATTTTAATTTGGATATCAATGTAAGCCTGTGGCAATATTGTTTATTGGTGACTCTGAACCCATAACAATCCAGGATTATGAACGCGAATTACTGATCATCAAAAACTACTTACTTTCAAGATCTGGAGACGTGATTAAAACTCAGTTGATGTATTGAAATGTTTCATTCTTAAGACAACTGTTACTTCTTTTAAATAGCATTTAGAAGATAAAAAGAAATCACATGATGCCTATTCCCATATCTAAGTCCATCAGAAAGGAAAAAAACTTTGATGTATGTATTTTTTTCACAAAGACATGATGTTGGTCCAAAAAATGAGGAACTGTCTTTGACTATTGAATCCCAAGGGAAAATCAAGCAGAATTCAGAGATGCCTAGACAGGCATGACCATAATTTATCAGGCCTTTTTGAATATCTCTGTAATCGGGTTCTGACTAGAAGAAACAATTCCCCCGCACACTTTGAAGGGCACATAATCTTGAAAATTTTTGTGGTAAGTTGTTTTTGTTGGCCTTTTACTAGATGAGAATCAGTTT
>VYZQ01017733.1:92208-103805 GCA_013400655.1 Mystacornis crossleyi
TTAGCAGGTTTGCCTGCAAGGAGCTTATATCTGCAGCATAAGCTGCATTATGAGTTTCTTGCCGTCGTTTTAACGACCTAATAGCCACTGAACCCGTGTCGTGTTCAGCTGTGGCATGTGCAGGTTTGAACGAGCAGGGAAAATGAGTCTCCTGTTCTGCAGAAATGGTTTTGTACATGCCTCCTGCACTATGGACTCATCATAAAAGGGGATGAGAAGGAGCACACGAGACCAATTCTGCTTTTAGATCACGTTAGGTCACCTCTGAGCAGCACCTACCCAAGAACTGCTCTCTCCTGCCTTTTAAAGGAGCATCTGCATGTTCTGCCATCTGTCCTTTGAGGGAGAAAGTGCGTCTTTAGATCAGCAACTGTGGCAGATCTTTTGAGCTGGTATCACCGACTAGAAATATTCTCTGACCCCAGTATTCAATGCGGAGAGTTCCTGCAATTACTGAAATAACGCTGAGTAATTCATGTAAGGAAGTGACAACCATTTACATTCTTTATTCTTTCATCAAGTCCCAGTGCATGTTTCTGCAGCTCTGCCTGTGTGTGAATGTCTGCCAAACTTAGAGTTGCATAGCTGAATTAATTTCTTTAATGCTAAGCATATAAGGATATTTTTAGCAGTCTGCTCTTGGCGTGACACATCATTACCACAGAAGTGAAGAAAACTGTGAAGTCACAGTCACTTTATATTATATATGGCCATGCGTACAAGTGTCTAAAGACATACATATCCATGCATGCACATGTGTGTGTATCTACATGTGAAATATACCCGTCCTACCCCTCACAAATATTTCTGGTTAATCCATGTAATTATCCAACAGTAATTTTTTTTATTACTTTGAAAACTTTGAACAAAACAAAAAAATCCACCTTTCTCAGTAAGTGCCTTCTGAATAGTCTTCCAACATTCTGACCTTACAGAAGGCCCTGTTCATTCTGACTAGCTGTAATTGGGCATGAGAAATAGCTTTGTATCCTCTCCTTGATACTGAATGTGACTGGATGTTTATAGAAAACATTAAAAATGCATGTTTTCTTTTGTCAGTGCCCTCCCAGACCCTAAATGATAGAATCACTGTCAATAATCTGATACTTGGGCAGATCACTCTGCCCTGCTGTAATCAAGCTGCTGATTGAAAGCTCTGTGAAACTCAAGTGAGCCCCAAATCCAGCTAGTTTATAGCACCCAGAAATGTGACAGTCTTGTAGTACTACTGCGTTCTGCTTTCATATTCCTTCTGTTGTTTAATCTTTCAGTTTAAGAACTTAGAAATCTAGGAGGAAAAGATGCGTATTTGTTTATTACCTCTATGGAAGTAGATACAAAAGTATAATGGACTGAAAATTTGTGTTTTATTGGTATTCTACAAGGGTCTGGCTCTTCTCAGTGAGTTGGTGGGTGTGTTTGTGTTTGTGCCATGCTGTACAAAACACTTTCCTCACTGTGTTGTAGCAAGACAGTGCTACTGTTCAGTCCAACCAATTCTGAATTTTCAGTTTTCTCCACTAGGCAGCAGTCAGTAGAGCTTAAACACAGAGCAAAGACAAAATGGAAAGTTCTAACAAAGTTATGCTGTCTTTCAATGTAGTTTCTAACTCAGAAGCAAGGCAAGAATCAAACTCAGTGTTCGATTATTAAATGTCATAACCTTATATTGTAATTTAGGTTAGAAATCTGTATTACAAAGTGGATGAAAGCATTATTTTTGCTGAATTTTGTAGTAAACGTGAGGTTCATAAAGTCTTTATGTCCATAAAACATTTAGTTAATCAAAGTCAAACATGGATAAAAACTATTTACTCTGATTTACAGACTCCCTTCATCTGGAAACAGCTGCTTAATGTTCTTCTTAAAAACACAGCTTGATTCTTTCGGTATTAACAAGCTATTATTGTGAGTTATATCCCTCTTTCAGTGCATAAATTCACTTAAAGTGAATGCAGAGAAGTTTATAAAATGCAAGCTTAATGTTGTTGTAACATATGTTGCAAGGTTTTTAACAGTGACAGTTTTGATGAAAGACATTTCTGCCTTGCTTTCATAAATAAAGCTTTCTTCTTGCTTGCCTTGCTTTTTAATGTCTAAGAATCTGTGTCCCCTCTGAATGCCTCAATAAACTGTAACAAGATTATAGGAGCAGTGCAATAGAGCGTGGTTTGTGTTTTCAGCCTTAAATTCATTTATTCTTAAGAGAAGTCAAACAAATGTTTCTCTAATTCTGGAATTTCTTTGAGCAGACAAATTGACAAGAACATAAGAAATATCCTACTTGTTGAATCTTAGTTATAACACAGATTTACCAAACAGCCAGCTGTATATTCTTGTTATTCATGCTGCACTTTCTTTCCTCCCTATTTGGTGGCTACAGAAGCAGCTGGGTTTGGTTTACTTTTAGCAATCAAATTGGTTTTGGTTTTTTGGTGTTTTTTTCCAGGAAAAATTTGTGCAGGGATCATAATGCCTTGGTTTTGGGGCTTTTTTGGCAGAAAAATAAATGCATGCAAGCTCTCCAAGAGAAAACACATATAAAGGTTTTCTTCAAATAAAAATCCTATTTATAGGATAAAATTGTTAAACTTCCATGGTCCAATCTTGAATTCTGCTTGCCTAGCAACAAATACAATATAAACCAAAACCAACATTCCATCTCCATCTGATGGCCTGAGAGCATCACAACCCCAGGATGCAAAGGGACTGCTCGGGCTGTGAGCGCAAGAAACAGCACATGTCTTTGGAAGTTGTTTTCCCTGCATCTGTCTTATGTTTATTTTACTTTGCTGTGCATCTCACGAGCTGTGAGCCAAGTAGCGGACTAATTGTAAGCATGTAGGGTATCTTCAAAGACTTGTCCTTTTCTGAAAAGAATTTGTTTTTCTTTTCTTCTCCTATTTCAGCACATCAGTAGCCAAGATGTGCTTAGTAAGTTTACATGCTGCAAGCCTTATGCCAGAGTTTTCTTTTCATGATTTATTGCAGGGGTGGAGCCTTGTTTTATGATTTAAGGTGGTATTTGTCATGATATATAGAGCTGGAGAAAGCAAAACAGAAAGAAATATTCTATAACAAGTAATGTGAGAAAAATGCTCTTTGTAGACAATTAATCAACACTGACTTACAAGAAGGCAGTTTGATTATTAAATTCAACATCTTAACTGTTAATTTTCTCTTTTTGATGAGGGCAAAGTTATTCTAGGCAAATGTTTTGTTTTCTTTATTGCACAGGTTTTTTTGTTTACTTTAATATGCTTATTGATGCATTATTTAATGTCATTTCTAGGTTGACCGCCAGTCCCAGTTTATCCAGGGCTACCGAGTCCTGTATCGCCAAACATCTGGGCTGCCTGCTCCAGCTGTGTGGCAGAACCTGGAGGTCAAAGTCCCGACTGAGCGCAGCGCCGTCCTCGTCAGCCTGAAAAAGGGAGTCACTTATGAAATTAAGGTTCGCCCTTATTTCAATGAATTCCAAGGAATGGACAGTGAATCAAAGTCTGCTCGTACCACAGAGGAAGGTTAGTTAAAGGGGCAGAAGAGCAATGGGCTTTCACATCTGGCACTGGAAGTGAAACAAAGAGTGGCCTTTTTGGTTATTCTGTGTATGCATGTGTTCATCTCTGTTTCCTCCATGTGATTTCTGTTTGTTACCTACCGAGGTGACATTAAAATCTTATATAATATTCAGCTTTTTGCTGTAAATATCCCCTGAGAAAGCATTGTACATTCTTCTAGCTGATACATCCTTCTAAGGTACAGGTGGCTTTTTGTCTTCCAAAAAGTGTGCACTGCAGCCCTTCTTTTGTAACTAGCACTGCTGCAATAAAAGACTTTGGTCTACACTTTGAAAATAAAATAAATGCAAGCTCTCGCAGAGGACTGTTTGATACTAAGCACATCTTTCTGAATGGGTAATAATGCAGATGAACAGTTGGCTGGGAAATGAGGAGTAGTGAAGGACATGTATTTAACCAGTCTGGAGAAACTCCAGTCTCAAGGGCACACCACAGTTTCTGTTAGCACAGCGTTCATGAAACTGCCCTGTTCAGTCCTGCAGAGGATTTCCCTGAGCACCTTTCAAGCCCTACTCTGAAACAGGATTGAGGCAGAGTGAGCAGTTTACACTACTGAAAAGCTTAAGCTTTTATATCTATAGCATGTAGCCTTGTACATAGTTGTGCCAAAGTATATGCACTCCAGGACTGCTAGATTTTGTTGAAAAGTAAAGACAGTGGGATGAGATATAAGTAATTTAAACATTTACTGTTAGAAGTCTACCTTTCTACCTATGTACTGCAGTCTTTACCTGGAGAATCTCTCCCGTAGAAGTGGGATGTCCTAATAGTGAGGATTCATCTTCTCTTTGTGTCACTGACTTTTTAATTTTTTTTTTTTAAACAAGAGGAAGAAATACTGATGAAGTTTTAAAATGTCCATATGGTTTCAATGCGTTTTGAGTGCACTCTTTCCTTCCTATTGAAAGTGCATCTTAATCATTTACAGTAGTCTCCTGAGGTTTAATTTAGTGCTGATTGCCAAGTACTCTTTAATTCTAGAGCAGACTTGCTTATTACTTACTTTTCTGTTTGATTTGTTATGATTATTACCCAACATGTAAGTAAAACTGAAGATAACTTGGTTGCACTTTGCTCTTTATAGATGAGGAAATTCAGTGTCCTGCAACATGCAGAAGAGTGTGCAGCAAGACATGGTTCAAGTCTGATCTGGAATTTGGGATTTTATGGTTCCCAGTTCTTTGTTCAAACTAATAAGCCTAAATCAGTTAGTGAAGAATATGTTTGCAGCAGTCTGACCACAGCTTTTTTTTTTTAATATAAAAAAGAAAATTTTAAAAAGCTTTCTACAGGTGAAATTGCTTTTCTGGAGTTAAAATGTAGGATTTTGTCCTCTCACTAGCAGATTTTCTTCTTGTCCAATTTCAATTGATTTTTGATGTTTATTTACTTTATCTAAGTGTCTCTTGCTCAAGGTAAATTAAGAACTACTGAAAAAGAGACAAGGTCTTATACCTCCTGTCTATTTCTATAAAATACTTGAGGAATGACATTCTCTTTTATAAACCTTAGCTCCCAGCCGAGCCTGTCAGGTAATTTCCTACCTCAAAGGACACTTTGTTCATGCGGAACAACTTTTCACATAGTGACGATTTTAAAAAAATATTCATGCCTACAGAAATGTCTAACTCACAGCCTAGAATCTGCTTTGTAGATTAATATAACCTTCAAGGAGTCTGTTTACAAGTATCTCCTCTCACAAAATATCAGCAGAGGACCCGTAATATTACCACCAGACAAATGTCAGCTCCTGTAAGAAATTCTTCCTCTTCCTTGGGTGCTAAAATTAGGTAATTCCATGAGAAAAGTAAGACATTCAGTAGATGCAGTTCTACAGATATTTCCTTTAGTTCCTCGTATTATCTTTTTAATTATATTGGTGTTCATGTATTTCAAAAAGAGCATCAACTAAATGTTTAATGACAGTGGTTTGCTTCTCTTCCACTGAAGAAAGATGGCAGTCTATTTAAAGGTGCTGTGTTGCCTGTGATTCCATTTCGAAAATTAGCTTTTTTTAGACTTGACTTTTTAAAAATGTCAGCTATACTATTTTTAGAAAATAATTTGGAAGAGTGATATGAGTCTTGGAAGTTTTTTTGCGAGATCAAAGCAAATATCCCTGGTAAAGGCAAAGCAGGACCAAAATGTAGTGGTAGCCTTCTACTGGATTGGATTTTACATGCAATGTTGCTTCTGAGGCCTACCTCTAAAAATCAATTTTGCTGCAGTTAGACTTTTCCTCTAGATCAGACATTTGTCACAGTTCAGTATCCATCCATCTCCTGCCTCTTTGGCCTTGTGAAGGTAACAAATGGAATTCTGTTTGGCTGCGTGTGGAAAAGATGAGCAGCGATTTGGGTTCTTTCATATCTGTAAGAAGAAGCTGAGCACTGGAATAATTGACCTGTCAAGAAGCAGGCAAGGTGTTCTCCACAAGCCAGCAGCAAGGGAAATGAGAAAACGGTTTTAAAAATGTTATTTTTCAATGTGATCTATTTAATAACTGCAGCAGTGTCACAGGAGTGGCCTAATTTATATCACGGTGCCAGCTTACAGTGTGATATTATCAGAGAGAGAAAGCTGAACTGTTACATACAAATGTGTACACACATACAATGGGAGCTAAATCAAAGATTTTATTTTATAATTTTCACTATTTATTTCATACTTTCTCTAGAGGCAGATGATTTTTCTTTTTTTCGATTGCATCCACTGTTTTAAATCTCCTTTGGAATAACATTGTAGAATAGTACTTGTCCTGCATCTTGTTTGTCACCAAAATATATGACAGTCAGGAATGAAAGTCTCCTTAGCTTTTATCAGCTGCTCTCTGTCAGTTCCTCCTCACCTTAGTGCAGCTCTTAAAATGATATTTTCACAGCTGCATTCATCAGCTACAATTTTAATTTTGCTTCAAAGTTATCATATGTCCTCAACAAACCCCCACAAAACCAATACACGCTGGTAGAATATTAACTAGAATGTTCATGCAGTTTAAATGCAAAGACAAATGAGTACAGTATGGGCTTTTTTCAATTTTAGAGTATGGCATTCATTTTACACTTCTTTTGCATTCACACTCCCCTCTTCCCCCAGGTATGTGTATTTAAGACATTATATTTCTGAATGCCCTTTTTGTTTCAGTTATGAAAGTAAATATGTTTGAGCAAGTTGTTCCATTGTACTTAAAACCAAAAATGAGTTATACAGTGTTAAGCTTTGCCATTTTTATGATTATTATTTTCACATAAAATATTCTAATTAATATCACACACAGACGTTTATTCACAGTTTTTTTGTTACTGAATAACTTGAAGACTTTTAAAATGCTAATTTTTTTACTGTGTGGCAAATTATTTCACTTGCCATAAAATACACAATGCAACTATTTACTTCACCAATTTTATGCTTTGCACAATTGCACGGAGTAGCCCAAGGCCACCTTTCCATGCTTCACTCAAGCCGGCTAAGAGTCAAATTGTCCACAATACAGCTCCATTTCTCCCCTCCAGTTCACTGTTTCTCTGCATCAGGCAAGGTTACAAGGACTCTACCAAGCACTATTAGCTTTGCAGCTGAACCAGCATCTGAAAATGTAGTTGTCGAAATGTGCAGCCTCCCAGGACTGTGATACGTGTTTCATTTTTCATCTAAAATATTTTTATTTCTGCTGTAATCTTGTATGGTTCCTTGTCCTCCCCTCTGATACCCTAGTTTGAAGCTGTGTGATTCTTGCAGCAGAGCACTCCAATTTTTCAGGGTTATCAGGGTAAAGATTTGGGCTCGGCTCCATGAGCCTGTGCCAGGTCAAGTGCTGAGGAGCTTCCGACGTGGGAACACAGCCAGTCTCAAAGAGGCCGTGGAGAACAATAGGAATATCTGAACTGACTCAGGAGACTTGAGCATTTCTGATATCTGTAGCTGTGCTTATTTGTGTTAAACCCGCCAGATTTTAATTCAAAGATGCCAGGGGCTCTTGGCTTTTCTCAGAAGCATGGTCCAAGGATGGGCATGGACTCAGGGATATCTGTTGAAAATAAGACTAGAGTTCTGTTGCCATAAAGTTTAACAGTGAGGGAGTCACTCTGGCCAGGGGGCTGGAGTCAGGGAGCCTTGACACATGATGTGAGATTCCCAAACTCAGGTTGTTACCTAGATTTGGGGCAGGAGAGTGATAAATATTTTAGGTTCTGGTATGATGTCTACCATAAATTTTCAAAATCAGCTTTCATATTTCATATGAAATGCTTTAAGATCAGATTAAAAGCAATGAAAAATATGGGAAGACAAATTCCATAAGTATTTATTAAACACAAAGACACCTCCTTAGAATAAAAGGTGTCTAAGCAGCAGGCTTCTGTGAACTGGGAAATTGTCCTGGAGAGGTATCACTCTATGCTTGCTTTATTAGTTCACACTTTCCTGGCCTCCTTCTATTAGTTTTGTTGAAGACTGGGTAGATGGACTGGGAGAGATGGAATAAATTCTAGGATCAGTTCTAAGCAGCTGCTATCAATCAGCTTTTCCTCCCAGGGACTATACCTTAATATAATACAGTCGACCTCGGTGGCCTAACGTGCCGCTGTGGTGGAGTTTCAACACTTGCCTAGGAGCAAGAGAAGGTGGAGGAGGGGCTGCAGGAAGATTTAAGTGGCTGAGCAGGGCCGTCCTGACAATCCTCTGCCATGGCAGCCACAGCCATGGAGAGCCCCATATGGAGAGGCAGCAGATGATCACAGAGGGGACTCTTCCATAGTGGAGCTCCTGCACCAATTCCCAGGCAGCGTGTCCTGAGCCAGCAGAAGCACCCTGCTGCTGGTGTAGCTGCAAGACAGGCTTTGCCAGCACACCAGCATAGCTCTGGTCACTAATAACTATGGGGTTTTTTTGTTTCTTTGGGTTTTTTTTGTTTGTTTGGTTTGTGGGGGTTTTTGTTTGTTTGTTTGTTTGTTTTTTGTTTTTCTTTTTTTCTTCACAAAAAAAGTGTTTCTAGACAACTAGCAGGGCTGGCAAGCAGTTCGCTTATAGAATTGGCCGTGCTGTGCAGTGACCAGCCAAACAGCTGTGAGTGGTTGAACTGAACAGGACTCTGAAGAGAAAGCAATTTGTCTAGGGGAAAAAAGGACATAAGTGTATATCTGACCTAACTTAGCACCTGTCCTATTCACTGGTTTTTGATGTAAAGCCATGAACATTTTAATCCTTTTCCAGTTCGGAGCCGTGAGTTCTATGTTCTATGGTATTGTCTTCCTGGAGAGCAAATAGAAAACAAAAAAGGATCATTAAATGTTTGCTGCTTACATCATTATTAGACCATGTAGAAATAGAAAAACCAAAACAGTTTTCAGGCCAGGTGAATCAGCCTCACATGTGATTTAATTGAGATATCCATAGTTATCCATGCATATTATGGAAAACAAAGGCAAGCATGAGAACAATTCCAGTGCGAACTTAAGAAACGCCAAACATAAATAAATGAGAAGTGATTTGTATTGATTCTTCATTGCCACAAATTCCACATTGTCATTCAGCCCTATGCTTCTCTTCAGAAGGGCATTTTTCAGCTCTGTCAGTGCCTGACAAAAAGTGCATCCCTAGGCCTACAGGGATTTGAGTTTTCTGTACTGTCTGCTTGCTCTTGCACTGCTTCACCAAAATCCGTGCCCTAGCAAATGGATTAATGCCTTGCTTCTGTTTGCTCCCTCTCCTCGATGTAGCTCCAAGTGCCCCTCCTCAGTCTGTCACTGTCCTGACAGTTGTAAACCACAACAGCACGAGCATCAGCATCTCCTGGGATCCTCCGCCTCCAGATCACCAAAATGGAGTCATCCAGGAGTACAAGGTACACACGATGTCTGATGGGAGGGTTGTGTGTTTAAGGAAACAGCCTGCTTGAATTACAGAACAATAGCACTGTTTATGGATTCAATTCTGACAGCATTTACAGCTGCCCATATGATTATATGGAGAAAGAGGACTGACTGCTTATGGATTTCTTTATTATTGCTATTATTATTATCATCATCATTATTATTATTATTATTATTTTAAGCAGTAATACTGTTGTATTATAAAGCAAAAATACCACGAGCTTGATATGGAAGAGAGCTGTAATTTCTAGCCAGTTTACAGTTCTTTTCTTTCTAGCTTTTCCCTGCTGTGGAATAAGAAGCAGAGGGTTGTTTTTTTTTAAGGGGCTTCTGTGCTCTAAAGACAGGCAGTGAAGTCCCTATCTTGGAGTATCTTCACTCTGGCAGCAAAGCTGGCAGGAAAGTTCCTTCTTATTTCCCCTGCAAAAATGCTAATCCTAACACTTCAAGGTCAAAATCAAGGACTGTGGCTCTGGGAGAATACAAGGCTTCTTCCAAGTACTATCTCTGTCAAGCTTCACAACTTGAAGTGCCAGGTTGTTTGCTCTGAAAAAAGGTTGAACACAACTGGTACATCCAGAGTTTGTTACATGAGAGTTGCTTGCATTGGTTGTATTTTCTTCCTCTTTGTTGCTATTATGGCTCAAAGTATCCACTCCTCATATATTAAATGTTGTTGTCGTCTGTAATTCCATACTAAGATCACTTTTGCAGGAGTATATTTGCACAACATGGAAAAAAAGCACTTTGTTATTCAGGTGGAGAAAATGATTGGGCGAGGTTCAGCGTTGTCACAGCATGGAGCTCAGTTTGGTAAATTAACCTTGCTGTGGCTGGCCTAATCCACCAAGTGTGAAATGTTTAATGGAAATGGAGCAGGGCAGCTTTCTTGACAGTCCCACAAAAGGTGAAAGTGGAGGCTGCTGCTTACTTCACACAAAAAGATACTTTTTTTCCCCTGCTGTATCTTGAGGGAACACAGCATGAAGAAGAGAGAAAGTGCTTGGTTTCTAAATCAGCTAAAGGTTCAACCTCTTCCAGCTTTTCTCTTGGTCAGAGGGAAGCAGTAAATGCTCACAATATTTGTGTTTAGCGTAGCACTTCTTTTGTTTTGCTTTTAGTCGATATCAGGATTTATTAATCCCAGTATTTTATTGATCTAATTTTCATATCAATTAATAATTATCCTTTAGTTTAATTAATCTTCATCCTGACTCCAGTATAAGTCAATATAAACCATCCAGGGCTTACAGGCAAACGAGTAAAGCACACTCCTAAACCACAAAACATGTAGATATGAAACAAAGTGGGCTGATGGCTAATAAAAGCCATGTTCCAGGTGAGTGCTCAAGCCTCTGGGCTGTGTATAAAACCAGGTGGAGTCACTACCTATTACAGCCCTCCTGTGCTAGGTTAGGTGGCTGCCTGAGTAGTGAGCTGGCTGCAGTGAAAGGTGCAGAGAGTCTAATATTTCCTTGAGTATAAAATAACTGCTGAAATTCCACAGTGCATTTTCTAACAAATTGAGAGTAGATCTGTTGATTCCACTTCAAGCATCAGAATGCCTGTAAATTCTTGAATTAAATGCTTTTAATTAGGGGCATCTCATAGCTGCTGTACCCTAAGACCAGAACTGAGAAGGAATGAAGGAATGAATGCAATAATTTCTCACCCTAATGCATTCTGGCTGGCAAATAATAAGATCTCCTTGGGTTTAGGGAAACNCTACCTATTACAGCCCTCCTGTGCTAGGTTAGGTGGCTGCCTGAGTAGTGAGCTGGCTGCAGTGAAAGGTGCAGAGAGTCTAATATTTCCTTGAGGATAAAATAACTGCTGAAATTCCACAGTGCATTTTCTAACAAATTGAGAGTAGATCTGTTGATTCCACTTCAAGCATCAGAATGCCTGTAAATTCTTGAATTAAATGCTTTTAATTAGGGGCATCTCATAGCTGCTGTACCCTAAGACCAGAACTGAGAAGGAATGAAGGAATGAATGCAATAATTTCTCACCCTAATGCATTCTGGCTGGCAAATAATAAGATCTCCTTGGGTTTAGGGAAACAAGAGATTTCTTTTCCTCTTCAAATCTTTCTCAGCATTTCACAGAAAAAAAAAAAAAAAAGGTGTGATAAAACACTGAGGAG
>VYZQ01017734.1:9984-28448 GCA_013400655.1 Mystacornis crossleyi
TCTAAAACTGTACTGCTAATGGAAAAGGTGCAGCTGGATGCTTTTTTCCGTCTCGTCAGCTGTAATAGAGCTGCCACCTCTTTTGTGTTTGTCCTGGGAAATGGCATATTTGTGTGGTGACATTATATTACTGCATTATGACATGATGTTATTAACTCACTGCTGCAATGTCATTATGTACTGAAGCAGAAGCATGCCAAGAAAACAATTTCATCACATGGCTCAGACTTGCAACTCAAAGTCATATGAAGGGGCCTGTGGTGAATTCAGGCCTTTTGCCCAGATGGCTGCTTTGCCTTGCAAGGTACAGGGCAAGGTGGTGTCAATCAGTAATGTGCAGTGAAATCCTAAAGGAACTGATGTGCTTGATCCTGTTCTTATCATTTCTATACTTTATTGTGGGATGATGCCAAGAGACCTCCGACCTCGGACACTGAGCAGTTTGAATTGTTACTTTTAATTACTACTAATTGATTTTTCCCTGTCTTATATGTGTGTGCGTGTGTGTGTANGATAGCTGTGGACTTTCCATTAATCGTACTCAAACCTGTTTGCCCGTAAACCATCCAAGAGTGCTCAAAGAAAGAGTAGCCTGTAGATGACAGGCATGCATTTGGGATGCAAGGGAAGGAAGAAATAGTAGCCCAAAGTCCTGGAAATGGCTGATATNTTTCCAACCAAAACACAGTCACTTTCCAAAGAGGAGATGGAGGACTAATGAGCAATGGAAGGTATGTTTCTTCATATAAAGGTCTTTCCACCGTGTTTATTTTTAGAATAAGGGATCTGAAAAATTCTATAGGTGGTGCACTTGGGTCATATCCCATCATTGGGAGACTGATAGTGCTAGGAGGAGTTAAGTAGCTTACCACGAGGTTTAATGACCTATCTGTTGTGCACTTTGGAAGAAGCAAACCCAGATGTTTCATATCTCCCAGATGTCCTGGAAGAAATGAGTAGTAAATATCACAAAGAATGTGTTCATTTGTTACTGGGATGTTTATTGCATTAATTAGACATTAGCAAATGAAGTTGCTGTTGTTTAAGACTCCTTATTGGCTCCCCCTAAATTGCTGTGAGTGAACAATTACACTTAATCGATCACAAAATAAATGATTCATGGATGATGAATAGGCTGTAGATTGATAGGACTGGATTCCACAACTTTGGCTACTCAATTGAAATTGATAAAAGCTGATAACGGGCCCATATATCCTCATCTATTTTCCCTTTGCCAATATGGAGATTGTAATTAGGCCCTGGTAATAACTTCCAATCTCCTGTTTAATCAATATTTTAGCAAAAAGAGATTAGGCCTAATGAGAGCGAGTAGATGTGGCAAGAATGCGGCTGGGTCGTCTTACTGCCGTTTCCATAGAAACCGATGTTTCTCTTAGGGGTTGTTCCAGGCAGGGGTCTATAATGTTCAATGATCGGAGATGTTGCTCCAACTTCGTGAGTGCTTTAATAACCTAGGAGAACTGCAGAACTGTGGACGGCTTTTTGTTTTCGTTTGGGAGAAGAGGGTGTCTGCAGGAAATTATTTGTTTTCCCTGCTAAATACAATTACAAACAATCCACCTGCCTTGCTAAATTTCTGTTAATCCTGGGATGAGAGAGACACTGTGCCTTATGGCCTGAGTGTGCCTTCTCTTTCACCATGCTCCCTGTTTAATGCTGCTCTCAAAGCTGGGAATTACAGGGATATAAAAGCCATGCAGTAGTGGCACATAGAGATAGCTGTGGACTTTCCATTAATCGTACTCAAACCTGTTTGCCCGTAAACCATCCAAGAGTGCTCAAAGAAAGAGTAGCCTGTAGATGACAGGCATGCATTTGGGATGCAAGGGAAGGAAGAAATAGTAGCCCAAAGTCCTGGAAATGGCTGATATGGAGCAATCAGTTTGAGTGATGGCTCCCTTAAGGTGGTAATTTATCATTCAGCCCTGGCGTAGGATCCCATGATGGTGCTGCCTAACTCCTGTTTCACACAGACAACGGAGTTCATTTGGATTCTGGCAGAGTCACGACGGATGCCTAGTCCCACTTCTACTGACAAAGTTGATTTGTATATAACCTTAATTAACTTGCTCAAGGTCTTTAAATCATCAAAGGCTATACAATTGTAATTTGAAATAAATTAAAGTCTCCTAAGCTGTTAGTTACCTATGGTGTTAGGAGAAAAGTAATATGCCCTCTTCCATCACTACTTGTCTCACAGATATTGTAATTTAAAAAAAAAAAAAGATATATTTACATATTTGTGTGTATANATGAATACTGTATAATATTTTTATCATTGTATTTCTTTCTATGTGTTACTTTCTTTCTCGATTTGATTGAAAATTGGCTTTAAAATGTTCCTTTTGCTTTATCTCTTCTTACTTCCTTAAAATGTAGGTCTGGTTTGTAATCTGCCCTGCAGTGGTGAGACAGGGTCTGCTTACGATGTCGAGAGAAACGTATTTGTGTCTCAACCTTATTGCCTTTTGTGTGGAGATGAGCAAGGGCAGTATAGCCAGGGATGGAGGATGTCCATAAGAGCAGAGGAGAGCACAGGAGATGCAGGAAGGATGTTCCTTCAGCAGAAGGACATGAGAACTTTGTTGCTATCACCTTCTTTGTGCTGAGGGCCTGCTCTCAGTCTCAACCATAATCCATGAAGAAAACCTTAAAGGTCTTAAGCAACTTTCTTTTTCATTGTAGGAAAGGATACATAAAAGGGAACTATTTAGATCTTTTAGGGGCTTGTTGCCATTTTGACTTGAGAAAGCACCCTTGGGGGTATGACAATTAACTCAAATGAGAATTTTAAGATGCAGGATTGGGATCTTTAAAAGCCATAATAATACTCACATCTCTCTGTTACTTCCTTGGTTTCTGTGATAACACAGCTAAATCTGCATGCTGGTGTCCAGGAGACTTCCTAATGTAAATGAGTATATAAATATTTTTAAGACGTAAGTAGATAAACAAAAATCAAGACAACACTATACATCAAAAATGCATTAAAATGCAAGAAAAATCTATAAAACCATCAAACTGATAAATGTGAAAAGAATTCAGCTTTGGACTGTATCAGAATCTGAAGACCTTCCCTCATACTGGTTATACATTCCCATGCAAAACCTCTTGCCTGTGGTTTGACTACTGTGACTTAAAATTAGAACAGAACACATTAGATTTATATTCTGTGTAAAAATGTTGTAAAGTTCTTGTCAAAAATATTTAAAAGTAAGCAAAACTTTTGATAATATTTACAAGGCAACTGAATTTCTGCCAGCTTCTTTGTTGTGAGTATATTGAAAATAAAACCTTTCAGTACTTTTCCATCTTTTCTTAAGCTCACATAATACAGAAAAATTACCATTTTCTTTTAGCATTTGGCTCTATATGACTGGAATTGGAAACATTTTTTAAAATTTTTGGCCACAGTGTGGATGAGGCATATTTCCAAATTCATGCAAGAGATAACAACAGTTACATTTCGAAATTCAGTAACTTAATTCCACCCATGATCTTTACAGTTGAGCTAAAACTTTTATCCTGACTGGTTTGTGATCACTTAAGCCTATCTGTTTTATCAGTTGAAATTAGATGTTTCCAAATTAAAGATGAATTAGTAGTATTTTAACATGTAGAGGTGGAATATTAACTGTATAGATAGAACTTGGGCCTCTTTTACTCGTTAAAAGGTCTGTGATAATATAAAAGTTCTGTAAGAATTTTAAAAAGAGTGGCAGCCAGTCATCCCGGAAACTCAGAAGCTGAGGCAGGCAGTCCTAACATTTCCCTTCAGAGTGAGATCCTTGTTATGTTCTAGATAGGCATTTGAAAGCAAGGCTGGGAGTGGGAAGCACGGGTTAGGTTTGGAGTCATGAAGGCCACAAAATGGTATTTCATCTCCTGAGGCAGCAAGAAAGAGCTTCCCTGCACAAGTATTTCAGCACTATTTCACTTATCTCAAGGGTTATAAACAAAAGTTGGATTTTGGAGAGTTTTGGGGGAAGTATCCAATGGGAAATACGTCTTCATCTTTATATGATGTAAATGTACAATGTGATGTTTCTGCTGAGAGAGCTTGCTGGGAAACTCACCCTTGACTTCTACTGGGTAGCTATGGCACTTTGTAAAATCTCTACTTAATAGCTCTTTGAGTGCTTAATGCGTACATCTCACTGAGGTCAAAAGAGTAATCCGTGCTTGTACTGAAAGTTCCCAGAATGTCTGGAGAACCTCAGCTTATCAGTAAGAATGACTGAAAGTCCTTGGCGGGTGGGAAGCTATGCAACTTCCCTTTCAAGTGTGTGCACATGAATAGTTCTCCATTTTAAAATGACTATCTAGAGATGATACCTCTTCAGTTGCCAGAAATATGCTCTAAAAGACAGATGTATGTCTGAGTACTTCAGAGGCGAGCATTTTGCTAGTTTTTACTTCCTTGAGTCTTCAAATCCAACACAAACAGGTTGAGCTGGATTTACTTCACTTTATACACCAACAACAGAATTTATTTACTAATCTTCAAGCCATTATACTTCGATGAAACCAATTGTGGAAAGGAGAAATGTTCATATTGTGGATGAAATGCAAAAAAGATAGGACTGCACTTGTCTCTCACATCTCATTTGCACATAGATGTTTTTTTTTTTTTTTTTTTTGTGCACTGCCCCTGGAAAGCACATTGCATGTGTGCAGATAGATAGTAACAACCTGATTTTGAAACACGGGCTGTAGTTTGCATCAACTGTCATTTTTGTACACTTTCAATTTATCTGCAGGTATAAGTTAATACAATTAAGATCTTTCAAATGCTTGATTGTGCCCATTTCCCTGCTGTGTGCGAAACCAGATCATGCTGATAGACCCAATGTTAATCTCTCTTTCTGCAGTGTCTCTGCTGAGCATTTGCTATTGCCGTATTTATTGTTACTATTACGTTGCTGCCCTGATACTGAAGGTGTTATTAGGGTCCACGCTGAAATGTTCACTGTTACACACCTGAATGCAAAAGAAAATAGTTCTGTGATCTAAATGTTCATCCCAGGAAACAAACAAACAAACAAACAAAACTAAACCCCAAACAAACCAAGAAAAATAAACAAAAAATCGAATCAGTGTGAGGAGACCATGGTGTCGCATCTCATTGCTGGATAAGTCTTTGAGACAGTGAGAGAACGAGTTTATTCCCTGAGGTTGCACAAAATCCACATCTGAGTCTGGAAATGAGCTTAAACCCTTGACTAGGTGCAAAAATCATCTTTTCTTTCTGGGGCTTAAGGTACATAAAAATGGCTGTGATCCCTAGAATGGGATCTGAACTTCCTCACTATAGGAGTACACATTATCTCAAGTACGATCTAACAGCTGGAACCCGTATCTGCCATCTGGCTGTAGAAAGAAAATGGCATATAAATGAAGCAATTTTTTAAAACGTACATTCTGGAGTTGATTCAACTTTTCAGAGTCTAAATAAATTGTAAAAATAGTACCATTTGATATATTGCCCTCTGAGAAAGAAGGAAGGAGGGTTATCTGCTGAGCTGTGGTTCTCCTTGGAACATCATGCCAGTCATCATTAGGTTCTTCACACTTCACTAGTCTCAGTTTCTAGATCTTGTATTTCACTAGCAAAGGTCACTTCAGTGTTTAGTAAGGAGAGAGACTGCCAATCTTACTGATTAAAGATAAAAATTGCAGTGTGGGATAGGATTCAAAATAAGGAGAAAATTCAGCAGATATTTAGTTAATACACTGCAATGGTTTTCAGGTAAATGTACTGGATTTTTTGAACAAGTTGTTCTCCATTATCAATATTGCTTCACCATTTTGAGGGACAGATCACTTAAATCCCTTCAGAATAACATATTTTCTTTCACATATCAGGAACCACTTGTTTTTGCCAGGTTTTTCTTTTGTGGAAAATAAGAAATGTACTGGCTAACGTCAAAAGGAAAATTAGATAAGCTCATGCAAAAAGGTTTAAGGAAATCAAGGTGATGCCCTTAAAAAATTACTTTGAGAGTTTTTCTACGAATTTGCTGGGCAAGTTCCCTCTGTGCTTTGTAAATTCTCTCCTTTCATCATTTCCCTGAAGCCCAGACAGTTTCATTGGTTCTGACAAAGAGTGAACAATTGGAAACATTCTTCAGCAGAGAAATATTCCAAACTTCACTTTCACAGTTGAAGGTATGGGGGAAAAAAAAAAAAGATGGTTTTAGGCAGTGAGACGTGAAGGACAAGTGGTAGGCCTGTCACAGCTGCTGATAGCTTGGCGATGGTTGTACATCATCTCCCCTTCGTTGGCTCATGGACCTGTCTCAGCTGAAATGCAAACGTGCAAAATGACACGTTTATTTCTCAGCTTAAACCTTGGTACTTTCAGGCTTCCTGTGCATCAATGATTTGTTTCGTTCCCCTATGTTCACCACAGATGTGCTGCCACCAGTGCCAGGGCAAGGAGATAAAACTGCTACCATGCTTTCCGATGGAGCCATTTACAGCAGCATCGACTTCACCACCAAAACCAGTTACAACAGCTCCAGCCAAATAACGCAGGCTACGCCGTATGCCACCACCCAGATCCTGCATTCCAACAGCATCCACGAGCTGGCTGTCGATTTACCAGATCCGCAGTGGAAAAGCTCAATTCAGCAAAAAAATGACCTCATGGGATTTGGTTACTCTCTCCCAGACCAAGGCAAAGGCAACAATGGTAATTACAGCTCTTACTTTCCAGAGCCCTTGGCTTTATGTACTGTATCATCTGCGCATGAATTAGAAAATTCTTTTTAGCTCCGTGAGACACTGTTCATATTGACCTGAACTAATGCTTGCACACCTTGCATGCGTGCTGAACCTCACCTGATCACAAAATACATCGCACTGTGCTTTTAATGCTCTTTGTCCTGTGTTAGTCACCAAGCCACCTGCCTTCCATTAGGCTAGGGTAGGTGTACCTTTAAAAATAACCAAGTTAAAACCTGCCACCCCACCCCATCTGCCCTCGACTTGCTAACTGCATGTGTCGCATGTGCTTGTGCTGTCGACTAATCCCACGATGCCACTGTGACCTCTGCCGTTTAACCCTTAGCCTTGCTTTACATCCCTGACTACCGGGTGGCTGAGGGACTGGCTAATAGATTGCCACACAACCAGTCACAGGATTTCAGCACCACCAGCTCCCACAACAGCTCCGAAAGGAGTGGCAGCCTCTCAGGTTGGTTCCATCGCCGTGCGTAGGGGAGTGAGGGACGGAGGGGTGTTGGCGAGCAGCTCGCCAGGGAGGCACAAGACCTCCCAGGCACCAGTTGAGGATAAACATGAGAGTTCCTGCCCATCAGCAAACAATGTCACATGGGGCTCTACTGAAACCAAAAAAGCCTTTTGCACAACCTACTTGGAAATAACTGGAGAGCCCTTCCATGTGGTGCTTGTCGGTGCAGCTGCCAGCCTCGCCTTGACACATCCTTTCCCTGACACAGTCTTTGGAGCAAATGTATTTCTTCATCCATCCTCAGTTTATAGGTCTCTCCACACTGAATGTCGTGAGGAGATTAATATTTTTATTGAGTTGTTAACAGATATCCCACTGCCACAAGCTGTTTCTAAATGCTATTCCTCAGTGAAGCAGCTTGGAAATAATTGTAGGGCCCTGAAAGGTGACTGGGGTTTCAACAAATTGTTCCAAGTCTACATACAAAGAGGATGTAAATTTTATGTGTGTGCTGCATGTTCTGTTGGAAACATGATGCATTTTCATCAGATGAAAATGATCATAGTACATGTGGTTGTGTATTGTATTTAAACACACCTTTTTTATTGAGTTCTTTAATTTTGCTTACTTGTGGCTTATGTTACGTAGAGCTTTTTTTTTTTTTTTTTTTTTTGGTCAAGAAAAAAGCTGAAATGGCAGCAGTTAAAATGAAAATCTGTGATTTCACCAAGCTGAAATATGAGAGACCTGAAGGGACTTAATTTGATATTCATACTATATCCACAGCCTTTTTTTATTTCCACTTTAAGCTGGAGCAGTCATCACAGTAACAGACCAAACCTAGCAATGGCTTCTTTATGTCAGTTAAAATGACTATTCAAATTGAATCTTGAGATAAGAAGTCTATAATCATTGGCCCATGACTCAAATAGCCAAATGTGTTTGCAAGTCTTGTGTTCTCAAGGGGGAGCATTAGCTGATTTGAGTGAGACCAAAAAATAGGCTTTATGGCATTGTCGGAGAAGTGTCTGGGAGCTGAGTTAATGCAATACTTCAAGGTTCTCGTGCCTTGTATGTGAGATATATTGGCAAGTAGCTCAGGAAATCAGCTTGCTCCCCAGGCTGCATGAAAATGCAGAAATTGATGTGCTGAGGTACATATATGTCAG
Organism: Mystacornis crossleyi; assembly: GCA_013400655.1. Taxonomy (NCBI): domain Eukaryota; kingdom Metazoa; phylum Chordata; class Aves; order Passeriformes; family Timaliidae; genus Mystacornis; species Mystacornis crossleyi. Next base: position 18,370 of record VYZQ01017734.1, read on the forward strand.
ATATCAGAGGGCAGTATCACGCTTTAGATATGTTGACAGCTACAGCTGCCTAAGAATTTTCTCGGAAAACAGGAGGTGTCACTGGAAAATGCCAATTGATCAAAAGCTGGACTTCGATCAAATATTTCAAGTGCAACATATTTTGTGTAGTGTTTCTCAGTCTGAAGTAAATTTTCTGATTGCACAAGGAAACTTTGGGTTGGTCAGTCTTTCTATGGCCAAGGTGGTCTTGTTGTGACCAAGGCAGCTCACAGCTGGATGCCCCAGTGCTCAGATGAGTGTCAGATTATTGGATTGCAGAGTCAGTATTTTTCTCTCCCTTGCCCACTAATTATGCCTTTGGTACAGGATAATTATGTCTGTAATAAACGAGAAGAGACCTTCAAATAGTCTGATAATTAGAGCATCACTGGAGTCAGAGACCAGCTTTGATTACGTAGTCTCCATCAGAGTGAGCAGGGATTTGTTCTCTCACTTCCTTGGTTATACTTTAAGTACTACTTATTGTTCTAAGTTTCTGACTTTTTTATATGAATATCAGGAGAATTCCTATCCCACTGTGGAATGGAAAATAGCTAAAACCTCAACTGCTTTTTTGAGGCAGGGAAATTTTGTAGCCGTACTTTGCACAAATTATGTCTGTACTAGGATCAGCAGCCCAACTGGCAAATTCTTTCTCAAGGATCTGATTCACCTAGAGATTTAAACAATATAATTGAATTCCAGTGTGAGGAGACATTGAAGCATCAAGCATTGTTGCTATGGGCAAGCAAGGCTTCTGTGCATCAGTTTTCAAACACAGATCAGGCTTTATGTGTTAGGTGTCTGTCCCACCAGTCTGACCGTGGGGTAACTGCCCATGGGGACAGAAGAGAAATCTCCTGCCCAACTGTACAACGTAGGCTGCTTTCCTTACCAGCGGTGACCTTGGAGTTCTCTTCTTTCATTTCTCACCTAAACAAGTCCTTTGTCTCTCTGCTTCACTCTTTCTAATATCTCCATTACCTCTAATCTATCTCTTTGAAACCCCCAAAATTCAAGTGACTCCCCATACTCCACACATCCAACCTACATTTTACCAGTCTCCTAAGATTATCAAGATACTACACTTCCAAAATCTTCCTCTCCACCTCAACTAAGCTCTGAGCTGTTCTCTGCATTTCCCTTCTCTGAGTTTAAATCCTCCTGCAACACACACACATGCATGTGCTTTTCTCCTAATGCAGCCCCTCCTGCCTTAGTTCTTGTTGGCTCCTACTCCTGCTGACTTTTCAGAAATTTCCCCACATCCTACAAATCAAAATTAACCTCCTTCCTTTGCACTGTTCAGTGACCCTATTTCTAACTCCACTTTTTTTGCCTTACCTGTGCTTTGAAAACCTTATTTTCCCTTCAGAAGGTTCACGTTTTTGTTCCTCTACCTCCTCTATCACTGGGGTTTCTTTTCACTGGTCAAAATGTTCTTTCCCTTTTCAAGAAAGCTGCCCTCTTTGCCAGGCTGCAAACGGAAGGAAGAGCCTGTTTTCCCTCCTAATAGAAGTAGTATCAGCTCAGTTCACACATAGTGAATGACTGGACTTACTTTAAGTACTCCAAAACAAGGAAGGAAGAGCTCTGGTCTGGAATTGTGTAGTGGAAAGCAAAGTCTCGCTTGCGATGTGCTGCCAGCCAGGTCGATTAGAAACATTGCTGGGCCTGTTGCCTGTCTCTAGCAGCCACAACAGGAGGTAAAAAGACAAGTCTTGGTTACTTCTGAGCCACAGAATCACCTTTTTCTTCCCTCCTTATTTTTTCCTGTTTTCATCCAGCTGGCATTTGGAGGTAACAGCAGAAAGCCACTGTCTCACAGACAAAAAGTCCCATGACTCGGGCTTGTCTCTTTTGCTAGAATTGCACCTCCTTCTGTGTTTCTCTGTGCCTACAGTTAGAGCCATGGCAAAGAGGGTGGTGCCTGCCAGTGCACAGTAAGCCACCCTCCCTGACAGGTTGGTTGTGGCTTTCGTGATTCATTGATTCGTTTTTACGTGACTTTTTTTTTGGCTGATCCTTATAAATCAGCACGAGATGTCAGTGGGTGAGACGGATTAGACCGTGCTTTCTGCAGCAGGCCAGGGGTGAGTGACAGCAGCTGGGTACCCACTGAAAAGGCGTCTGACAAGCCATTCCTCCACCCAATAAGCCAAAGAGTTTGAAAGCCACAGCAATACTTAAAAAAAAAAATAGATGGGTCCCCAAGCAGTCAAGGGATTCGAAATGTTGAGCCATTCTTCCTCTTAATGAATTCCTGACAAGAAAAAGAAGTCAGGGCAAAATAAAAGAAGCAGAGCAAGTAGGATTAGAGTTTTCTCTGTAGGATCACTCTCCCACAAATGGCAGTGTCTCAGCTGGAGAAGTGGATGCAAGGACAATAAGAGAAGAGCAGAGGGTTTAACCAAAATGCATTGCTCACTTCATTTCTACCTCATCCACTGGAGCTGTGTATCAGAAATAGAACCTCTTCTCCATAGTGGCACAAGATATTTGAATCCTGTGAAACAGTCAGTCCTAAAACATTGTACAAGACTTCTTGCTCTTTAAAAATAATAGAAATTAGGAGGTGCCTGTCAACAAAACCCTGTTTCTTTTAGGTTTTTTCCCAAGACAATTTAGTCTTGTCTTGGAAGATACTGAGTCCAATGACAATTTTTTCTATGGTGTCCTTAACTGTCTGTGTTTTCCACAGAAAGTGATCATGCAGAACTCTGTTACAATCACACTGGATTCTGACATTTGAAATAATTTGCTATGTTTTATTATCATGTCGTCTAAGAGTGAATTCAAGAAGTCACAAAGTGCACATGAATAAATCAGGAAATATATTTCTGAGTCAGGAAACCTGTCTTTCCTTGTTTCTGCACTTTTGGTATAAAATTTGTGGTGCAAATGTACAGAGGTTTAAAAAGAAGTGATTTTCAGCAAATATTCCGAATATTTTCCCATTCCATTCTATTATTACTTATAACCTTGTGACAGCATTAGCACATTGATGCTGATTCTGCTGAGATATAAATACGTCTTCTTTTTTGGGGCATGCCATCTGGAATCAGAATTCTTTCAAAGAAATGTAAATAGCTGGCTTTTTTCTCACATTATCTCTCTAACATTTTATTTTGATTTTTGGATTTGCAGGTGGCAAAGGAGGGAAAAAGAAGAAAAACAAAAATACTGCCAAGCCCCAGAAAAACAATGGTTCAAACTGGGCCAGTGTTCCCCTCCCACCCCCTCCTGTGCAGCCGCTTCCAGGCACAGAGCTGGAGCACTATGGGGTGGATCAGCAAGAAGCCGGGTAAACTTTTTTTTTTCTTTTTCTTCTGAAGAAAAATCTTTGATTTGCAGAAATGGGTCCTTTTTTTTTTTTTTTTAGTTTTGCTAAGTGAGAATATTATTCTGTTTTGTTTTTTTTTTTTTTTTAAGAAATAAAGAGAGAATGCCTTATCCTGTAGACTTACTCAAGGCTGTGGAGGAGGAAGGTTTGAATAGCTCCTCTGGATAGTGACTGAAGGTGGAAACAAAAGTGACCTTGCCTCATCATCATGTAGGGCTTCAGTGCTTTCTCATGCTGAAAAGTCTCTCACTTCACAGGTAGCTTAATTGAATTCTGTTGGGACTGCATGCAGCTGATGGGACTCAGAGTGAGTAAGGATGACATAATCTGGCTCTTTGTATTTTTGAACTGCTTTGATGTTTAAAAATATTAGAGTCAACAGAACAAAAAAAACCCAAAACCCAAACCACCTAACTGGATTAATTTTTGAAGATCAACCAATGGATAATAATCTTCTCATTGGCTTTTAGCAGAAATTTCCCAGTTAAGGAAGGCATGCTAATTATAGGCTTTTTGTGTTATTATTCAAAAAACTTTTAAGTTTCTGGAACCTTCCACATATTTTTGCATAGCTCAAACTTGTTCTCAAGAACACAAAATCACGCAAGAAGTACTAAATGAGAGGAAAGAGACATTTTCTACACAGACAACATTTACAAAATGTTTTTTATAAAGTGTAATTATGTGAAATACCAGGTTATCAAACTCAGGAGGAAAATAAGAGTATATGAAAACATAGTTTACTGTGGTTAGCTCTGTTTGAGCCTTTAGAATAATTGTTCTGTTCGGGACAAATTTCTGTCTGTTTCAATACATGGATTCATCGATATTTCCTAAGGATGAAACATTTTTGAGAATTCATTGTAATAGTTTTACTGAATAAAAATATTTCAAATGTTATCTCAATTGTAAGTGTGAATTGGTCATTACTATTTTTATAATTAAAGTTAGAAAAATTCCACATTATTTCAGTTTATACCAAGTCCTTTGACTCTTAAAATGAGCAATAAATAACTGTGTTAGTCAGTGAAGTTCTTTTTAAAATTAAGGCTCATTCAGGCTGTATTAGTTAGAATTTCAAAGTAATAGAAAATTAGTAACCTTACTGATTATGAGTGTTGTTTAAATCTCAAGGCAAAAAGTTCATATAATAATTTTGTTCTGTATTCTGTTATAAGAGGTTAAAATAAATTTAAAATTGTTTCACCATATAATAATTTTGTCTTTATCAGTTTATATCCTTAAGATGCATGTGCAGCCATTTCACTAAAACAATTATGCAGTAGAAGGTAAACCACTTTTATTTTCTTCAGAACAATGAAATAGCATAAAAGGTAAATGGAAATACCTTATAGAGAAATCCCTTGTGACACAGGGCTTGAGTCCTCATTTGCATAAAGCATCTGTAATTTAGCTGGAAGGAATGATATTGGTCACCAAGACAACATTGGTTATTTAAGGAGAAGGTAATCACCAGGTTCACAACAATTCTGATTTAGTTTTTACTCTGATTATGTTTTGAATTACTCTTCTCTGGTTTTTGTTATGTCCCATTAGCAGTGGTGGTAGCAAGACCTTGTAATATGATTTTACCAGACACATAAAAAATTTGAAGGTTGGACTTAAGAGTCTCAGCCTGGACCTAAAATAATTTGCAACCACCTTTGATGAAGGCTGACTCTGCAATGCCCATACTTTGTCAGGATGCTTCCAATAATAATGGTCCTTCTGTATTTAGGGGTTGGTCTTGTTTCCATGATTTTCAACATGCTGAAAGGGAAAGAATCCTAGGCTGCGTTCTTTATGTTGCCTTTAATGTGGACATATTGGATTAAAAAAAAAAAAGCCACATTTTTTAAACTGTTTTGTTCTTCTTGGCTTGTTTTGATGTACTCTATCTGTGACAAGTTCAAAGTGTTTTAATTTTAGAACTAGTTACGTGAAGATGTAATTATATTGGGAACTACAATTGAAAAATGAACTTCCATTCAGAAAAACCGAATGCTTTAATAAAATTTTCATAGTGTGATACAAAATGGGAATGTTTAGACCAATAAACAAGGAAGGTGGCATCTTAGCAGAAACTTGTTTATCTGTGTGTCCTTCTGTAACACTTGAATTCAAGCGTAAGTTTCACTGGCATGATTATCACCAAAAAACTCAAAAAATGTGACTAAGTTTTGCTTAGTAGAGATTAAGACTAGTGGCCTTATGAGCACGAGTGGACTTCTAAATTGCAAAAGATAATCCACAATAGCAAGTGATATTAATAGAAAGCCACGTAACTTAACCTGTCACAGAAAAAATACAGTTTTCTCTACCATCTTGTTCCCAGAGGCACTAGGATTTGCATTTGCCACCATTTTTCCATAAAATGCAGAAAGAAAAGTGAATATTTTACTCCAAAACTAGCCCTGTTATACAATGTGGTGGCTTTGGAGATCGCTTAAATTCCTATCTAATCTCTGCAAAGAGCCTGTTTTGTGTCAATTAAGCTTCTCTTTTCCTATAGTATCTCCCAAATCGACATGTTCCCTTTCCCACCACTTTCAGAGCAGATGATTTTGTTTGATTTTATCTAAACTTGCAGTAAAGAAATGCTCATTTCTTACTCATTATCATTTACTTTGATTTTTCACCAATAATATACATGACCTTGAGCCAACTCCAGTAAAGGCAGTCTGAATACTGTTATTTGGTTATTTCTATTTCTTGCTATTGACTACACCTCAAAATGGAATATTTGCTGCTGAATGTCAATATATTCAATACTTATTTTCTGTTTTTAGCAAAAGTTACGGAAGTAGTACCTTTTACTTCACTTTCTGGTGAGTTCCAGGGAGGGAAGCTTCATTTGGTGCAACTATATGTGTAATGAAACACAGTTTCATTAGAAGTGTGCCCTTTATCTATCACCTGAATTTTATATTTTGAAGGAACAAATCTATCAGTGTAATGAATCAGACTTCTTAATAGTAAAAGATCACTATAGAATAAAAGTGCTGCCAATACAGTAAAACTTACTAGAAAAATAGAGATTCTTGTTTGTTAGCCAGAACTTACTAGGGTCTTAATTATAAAGAAATTACAATCAGAGGTCCCTAATGAAGTTAAAGCACTTAGATTTTAATAAGCGTACTTGAAAAAAGTTGCATTTTCACCACATTGGATTTACTCAGAAAATGAAAAAGAACACGGATGTGATCAATAATCACTGTGGTGGTACCAGAAGTTTCTATAATTGTATCATTTATGTGACATGTATTTACTATCTAGTCTATTAGGTTTGTTTTTTTCTTTTTATTTTTTCTGTCTTTGTTGTTTTTTTGGGGGGGGTGGGGTTTTTTGGGGGGTTTTGTTTTGTTTTGTTTTTCTCTAAAATGCAGATTAGAACTTGTGGCTTTTAGGACACCTTGCATGAAGATCACAAAGGTTCTTGTACCTGAAATCTTGAATCTCAGTGTCCTGAACTTCAGGTCTAGGCTGCTTTCCATTTCAAAGAAAATTTGGGTAAAGATACGGTACTTGTACAGAATCTTTTCACTAAGAAATCTCTTTTACTATCCAGCTGAACATTTGGGGATTTGAAGCAAGTGGGGTCAGAAGGCGAGCACATCCAAAGCTCATTTATTCATGATTGAAAAGTCGCCAGGGAGTGTCTTTCTGCCCTGTCCCTTTTAAAGAAGAAGCCATTATAGCAAAGCATGAGGCTGAGGGAGCAAAAGGATGCGAGAGAACTGTTGAACTGTACATTTTTAGCAGCATGGGTTAGGATGGTCCCTTCAGCCTTGGGTGCAAATGTCATGAGTGAATATTGTTTGGAAAAACAAATTACAGCTGTTCATATCTTAATTTTCTGCCAAGGATGACTATGTATCATGTAACATTTTTTAAATCTCTGCATTATGAAAATTATAATGATCAATCACTCAACTTCTCCTAGAGGCCAGGTGTTAAGAAGCAGCCTTTTATTTCTGTGCACATATATATGTTTGTATAGCTATATATGATTATATCTACATATATAGAGATCTAAATTTATACCAGTGGGAATTACCAGATATGTCTTCCACGGACTTTTGGATGATTAAGTCAGGTTGGTTTAACTACCCTGAATCTGTGCGTTTAAATACAGACTACAGACTTCTGAATAAGGAAAAAGTAGTTTAGTTAATTTAAGAAATCTTTGGATTTTGCTGAAAGTAAATGTTCTGTTCATAATATAGGTTTTGCAACTTCTTCATCTCAGTGTTCCCAGGCTTTTTATAACCTGGCTTCACACTTGAGAAAATTGACAGTAACTCATTTTTCTCTGGGAAATTGGTAAATCCTTCCTTCCAAATCAGAAGCTTTAAAGGAGTATTTTTAAACTAGTTTGAGAAATTAACTGTATAGTGCAATGCATTGCCTGCCTGCATTGCAGAAAAAAGGACCTTGTCAGCAGTCCTTGAAGGTGGAAAGAAGATAAAGTGACTTATATGATGCTTGGGAAATGGCCTTTAGAGTGTGTGATGGTTTGACAGTGAAGGAGCTGTGAGAGCTTGTGGTTGTCTGGTTGCCTTTTGAAAAGGAAAAAAAAGCTGTGTATCCTGACTTATTTTGGAATACACCAGAAGTTAAGAAGAAATGTGTGCTGATGCTCAAGGGACTGATGCCTGACTGGATGTTTTGAAGATGGGAAGAGTAGACAGAGATGTGTGTGGTGTGATTGTCAGCAAAGCTGTGTACAACTGAAGGTGTGTTCAGATTAGGGAATTACTCAGGGGAGATAATGCACAGGGAATGACCACAGTCACTAAGGCCCATCCACTTGGAATGATGCCAGAGTCTCTAAGGGACAGCATCCCAGGATGATACTGTAATACAACACTGAACTGAAAGGTCCTGTGAGAGTACAGAGACCAAAAAGAATTTACTTGCTGGCAAAGCTTGCATAAGAAGTGGTAATAAAATACAAAGCTTCTGTTTCTAGCCCTGATCACGTAAAGCATCACCCCTTTGGTATAAGGCAACAGAAGAGCACTAAACTCCTACCAGGACACCCTTATATTGGAAGAGAGAAGAATTTGGTATTCAAGAATACTCCTAGTGTTTAATCCTTCCATTTACTTTGGGCAGGTGTGTTGAAAGTGCTCAGAAATGTAGCACTGCCTAGGTAAGTCCCCGTACAGATTGGTTAGGAGGTGGGGTGCTGGCAGAGCTGTCAGCATGTGTGCTAATGTACCTTATCAGCTGGTGCTGTGACACAGCATATGCTTGGGGTCAGTGCTGCTGTGACATGAATGTATTACACATCATAGGAGAGACCCGTGTGCAGAGTGGGAAGGCCAGGATTTATGAGGGAAGTGTAGCTTTATTTTTAATCTACAAACCAGGAAAAAAAATGGTAAATTTATAGACAGATAAAGGGGAGGACGGAAGTAAATGGATAATGCTCTTGGGCTTATGGTGTGACTCTTGGGGATGGTGCTGTGCAGGGACAGGAGATGGACTTGGTGATCCTTGTGGGTCCCTTTCAACTCAGCTTGTTCTGGGATTCTGTGGATAAGTGCTGCTATGTAAAGCTTTTAAGAATGCTGCTATTTTCATGTCTAGGTCAATATCCATTCTCCTGCATTAATGATCCTGGAAGTGAGTTAGTTCGTTTTTGTTGTTGATTGTGGTGTAACATTATCTAATTGCCATTAACAAATGGGATAACAGATCAGTAATTTTTTTGTTGCATATCTTGTTCAAGTTGCTTAGCTGTTGTGGGAAAAATTAAGCTGACTCAGTAAGGACAATTTAAGCAATTACGAGCAATTATGATATGAAAATTTATTTTCATTAAATTTTAAAACTCACACTGTATGCAAGGTTTTCAACTGTAGCAGGAATCCTGTATACCCTCTACACCCTCTACTGTGTGGCAGAGATGAGATTTGATATATACTAAGTTTATTTGGTTTTCATTTTAGATATGACAGTGATGGTTGGTGTCCGCCTTTGCCAGTTCAGACCTACCTGCATCAGGGCATGGAGGATGAGCTTGAAGAAGATGATGATCGTGTCCCCACACCTCCTGTCCGGGGAGTAGCTTCATCTCCTGCCATCTCCTTTGGGCAACAGTCGACTGCAACCCTCACGCCTTCCCCACGAGAGGAGATGCAGCCAATGCTTCAAGCTCACCTTGATGAGTTAACAAGGGCTTACCAGTTTGATATAGCAAAGCAGACATGGTAAATGTTTGAAGGGGTCACCTGCGATCAAGGAAATGAAATAATAATAATAATTAATAATACTACTAATAGTAGCAACAACTATATATATTCCTTTATGACGTTGACTGTGTTCAACAGCGTTTCAATTATGTTTCCAAAAAAGTAAAATGGACGAAGAAATAGCAGAACTCTGTCTACAGTGCGAAGGCCTTAAATATTAATATATGCTTTTAAAATCATAATACTTGGTAATATATTACATCTAATATATTACATCTTGTCTAAAACATGCAAAACCAATCTTCTTCTGAAATTTTACATGTGTTCAGCTAAGTAGTTAACACCCACCTCCTGACAGCTTTTATACAGTAGAGAGTACTCTCTTTTCACGCTAGCAGAAGATAGGAATTTTTTAGGATTTTCAAAAATAATAAGATTTTAAATTCCTGATTAAAAATAGTGATAGTCTCTTGAAATAGCAATGTGGCAGCTTTTACACTGTGTCACATGAGAAT
>VYZQ01017734.1:28749-43519 GCA_013400655.1 Mystacornis crossleyi
ACATAACCTTTTTTTCATACCTTTTGGTTATTGGGCTAAATGCTGAGGGTGATTTTTACATACAAGTGATTTTTATCATATCGAATTTTTTAATTTTTTTACGTTGTTTGGCTGGACATGTATCATGCTAGTCAAAGTCAGTAGGAAGTTCTCCATTGTTTTGACTGGGAAGGAAGATTTCTTAGTTTTCTTTTCACAAAGTTAACCCGTCCAGTGTAGAGGGAGGGGAAAACTAAACAGCAAAATGAGACCTGTCAGATAGGTTACTGTGGGAGTAGCAACAGACAAGTACAGAGATCAGCCAACTAGGAATTTAAGAAAGAGCCCATTAGAGATTACTGGAAAAGTACATAATCATTATGGCCTTGATCCAGCAAATCACTTAAGTGTGTGCTTAGCTATGAGTACACGAGAAGTTGCCTTCAATTGTTCTATCACAAGCTTAACATTAAACATATACTTAAGCATTTTGCTTGATTGGGAGCTAATCACACTGTTTATTGAGGGTTAGTTAGATGGTAGTGCCCTTTCGTGCCCCAGTGTTTTGAACACTGCATAGAGCACTAAAAACCCAGTGTCCAGGCATAAAAGTATTCAATAACTGTTGATCAGAAGGGGGTTGTATGTCAGAAAGGAAGCACTTGTTCTGGAAATTAGATTCAGAATAAGCAATAAGTTAAAACCAACACTGAGGTGGAGAAAGTTACCAGTGGTACATAACATTGACCATGACATTCTCATATCTGATAGATTTGCATTATAAAAATAAAAAAAAAATGCTCATGGAATTAAGAGAATTCATTCATGTAGGCAATAATGCAGCACAAAGTTTTCACTGAAAATGTATTAGAGCTGGGAGCCAAAGCGGTGACAGTTGTAATTTTTTCAGTTTTACTTATGTCCAAACAAGAGACCAGCAGAATCCTGGGTCCCATCCAGAGTTCTGCCGATTCAAATCAGGTCATGGCACCTCATGTACAGCCACCCAGGGATTCCCACGTGCCTGTGTTAGCAATTTCAAGCATGGTACATGCTCTTGTGCCAAGGCCAGTCATGCCTGGCTCCCCTGGCACAGTTTGCTGTGTACCTGTTGTGCTGTGGGGAAGGCTGCTTTGAAAGCTGATGGGGTTCTTTTCTCTCAGAGACCAGGCACATCAAACTCCAAATGCCACGCTTGCCTTTGGCCATTTAGCTATCCTGTGGGTGCTTTTTTTGTCTTCTTTTTTCTTTTCTTTTCTTTTTTTTTTTAATGTGATTGCTGCATGCAGTAATTTCACACATGCGTGCCCTAATACTGCTGCAATTAAATCAATTAAACTTCTTGGAATAAAGCAAAGTGAAAAGGCCTCGCTGATGATGCGTTCATTGGACTTGAAAATTTCTTCTGTCCTACTGGCCATTGCCTCCTCTTTAGGGTGACTTTTGCTTCAGGCACTGCATCTGTTTAAGCGGAAGGAGTGAGATTTAACTTTGGTTCAATGTGTGATTTGCAAGGGGGAATATTGGATGAGACACTTAGGTGCTAGTCTGGGATTCAGAATTGTGCTTTTCCATGGGTTCCCTACCTGATTTATGTAGCCTCTGTGTCTATCGCTCTTCATTTGTGAGAAGACAATCCTGACCTTGCCCATCCTAGAGGATTTTATCTTTATTCTTTTTATTTAAGACTGGAAAGTGTGCAGGCACTCTGGTATTAGAAGCTGCGGTGAATACCCAAACTGACTTTTCTTGAGTTTGAGCTAACCAAGCACATTTTGTGACTCTACCTCAGGACTTGTTGAAAGGCTTGTGTTTTATTGACCATGGGCTGCAAAGTCTCATCCATTCTGATAACTTTTCCTGTTTGTTTTAGGCACATCCAAAGCAATACACAACCTCCTCAGGCTCCAGTTCCTCCCCTAGGATACGTATCTGGAAACCTTATTTCAGATTTGGAAACAGATGTTCCAGATGACGATGATGATGAGGATGATATGGAAGAAGAAACTGTAGAAATCAATAGGCCACTAAGAGGTCTAGAGCATACTCCAGGCTCCAGTATGGACAATCTAGACAGCTCTGTGACAGGTAACCAACACGGTGACACCAACTTGTTCCTACCAGTAAAATGCATCACCATTTGGACACTTTCTAAGTGAAAATTTATTCCACTTGATTTCTGTAACATTTAAAATGTGTTAATACTAAACACTGAAGTTAAAGAAGGATTTGGAAATACTTTGCTTTGCTGCAAAATGATAAGAAAAATTCATGAATTTTAAAAAGCTCTAAAGACTTGAAAGAAAATTCAGTTATATCCTAGCTTTCATGAAAGGTTCATTCTACTAGAGAAGCAAGGCAGTTACATAAAAAGGAGGGGGAAGACCTCAGCTTAGCAATATATATTTCATAAATCAGGAGCAGCATAAAAATGTTATCTTAAAGCACTTTTCGATATTCTGCTGGGTAAATGCTTTCCCAGATGAAGACAAGGAAGTTAGAGACTTCAGAGGAAGTGTAGTTAGATCAGCACATTTATTTCTAGAGTAAATACAACATTTATGTAGGAAAATGTGTATTTTGAACATACTTTGTATTGCTGAATTTAGTAATTATTCCCTTTCAGAAAATCTGTTTGATATTTCTGACCCTCCTCCCCTCACTTCTTCCTGTCCTTTGCATGCCTTGGAAAGCTACAACATCATCAAAGGGGACCTAGAAAGGCCTGCTGTGAACTAATACACAGAATCTGAACGAGCTAAATTGCTGTTGGTGAAATGTAGGCAGTGAAAGACACCGTTTTTGAAAAACACAGACTTTATATGGAGATAAGATACTTTTTGTAGGCATCAGTGTACTTCTCTTTAGGTTGAACTTGGGCCTCTGTATAATGTACTGCACCCATATCGTGCAGGTGTGCTGGAGACCCAAATATCCCCAGTGCCACAGTGTCAGTGACAGTGGGGGCACTGCTTCAGCTTCTGATCTCAGCGGACGAACACTGGTAGTTGGTTGTACCTTAAGGGAGACTTGTTCAAAACAACTTCCTACCATATCACCACTGAATTCCATCTTTGTCTGGACCTCTGAAATTCCAAGGCTTTTGCACCCGTATTTTAAGGTTGCTATTCTGAAAACACTGCAGGAACATGACAGTGATGGAGCATCGATACCTGTAATTTTCTTCCTTTTCCCTTATTGAATGAATTAGTGTGTAGCTTAATTCTACTTTCCAGGTTTTCCTTCACCCTAGAGCCAGACTGCTTGCCAATCTAATTAAGATTTAAGAATTGTATCTCCGGTGCTGCGATTTGAAATCCAGATGCAACTGAAGGCCATAGAGTTAAAGTTTAAATCCCTGAATTGAGAAGGTTAACTTATTAGTGCATGAGTATGTTAACTCGCTTTCCTTGAATTTCTAGTGTAATCTCCTTCAGGCTATAATTCTGCATATTTTTGCATATCTCACTAACGGCTCAGAAGCCTTTCTGTTAGGAATGCACTAAGAGTTTTGCACTGGTAAAACAGCAATAAATAAATAAAAAACCCCCCGTTGGTATAAATTTATCATTTGGTATATATTAATATGCCAGTGCTTTTGTATCTGTAAATCAGAAAATGAGTGTTTCCACATTTGCATGTTCACCTAATAGTTTGGACCACCCTCCCTAGAGCAAATAAGGAATAGTTGTATTCCTGCTTCAATTTGAAACTTTAGTGCTTACCACGATTTATACTTTATGAATAACCTTCAAGCTTCTTAAAATATTTACAAACCTTGTTTCATTTTTGGAGTGTTAAATGTCTAATTACTGGAGTGTTAAAGGCTTCCTGATATTCTGGCAGAAATTGGGCAGAACTTGATAATGTAGATGGGGAGTGTACTTAAGGTGATCTAAATACACTTCCAATTATCACCACCACTAACTTCATGTGGCCTCATACAGCTGAAAATTAAAGTTTATCTTTTGCTTCTTCTTTTGCTTGTTTAATTACTGGCTGGATCTGTTCCTTGCTCTGGTTCATCGTGTGGCAAGGTGTGTGCTGGCACTGCAGGAAGGAAATGTGCAACTGGAAGGGAAGCAAAATTATACACTGCCCCTATAGCCTATAGCCAACATTTAGACTGACTTAGTTAAGGAACGATAGCCTTACAGAGGTACACCCAGAGTGTTAGTCTGAAGGGTCTGTAAGATGGCAGAATCTCCAAATAACAAAACTACTTCTGTTTTCCTCAGTTGCTGTAAGGGTAAAACTTTGATTTTAGGAGAGCTTGTTTTGGGCTTGTTTTTTTCTAAGGGTGTAAAGAAATTGCCTAATGTACTTGGCAATTTTTTTTTTCAAAAGAGAATTTTAATTTTTTTTTATCTGTTTCTGTTAACTCATCCAGTCTGTGTTTGCTGGTGTTAAGGAGTGTATAGCAAATTGCTTCAGTTGTTCCCAAGCTGTTTCTCGTTCTTCAATTTGATTGCTTTTAAAATACTGTAGAACAACTAAATTGTTCTTTCTTGTGCTGAGAATATATAAGTTACTTCTTTTCACAGAGCCTTTGGTGACTTCAACCAGCATTTTGCTAGGAATTTAGAGATCACGTTTTCACTTCTCTAAATGTATTTGAAAATGGAGGCAAATGGGAACAGCTGACCCAGATGAAGAAATATTTCTGTTCATTCTGAAGTGCCCTGGGAGTTCAGTGTTTGTGAGAAATCTAAATTGACATCCCTTGGTCCAGACTTCCTCCAAACAGAGTTGCTGTGGAGGGAGCAGGGCGAGGTTCCTCACCCTGTAGTGTTAGCATGCCTCAGCAATGCCTCAAAGATACCCATTCTCGGACTGAAATGGGGCTTTGTTCTTTATGGCTGAGCTGAGAACAAGGATTTCCTGCAGCGCCAAATGTGGGATTCTCTGAGGGGAAGCACTGGCACTGCGTGAGCCAAAGCTCAAACCACTGAATCCCTCTGACACCATAGTGCTGCTCCTTTAAACTGTTTAAAAGTCGAGTTGTCTTCCAGGCTCTTGAGTTTTAGTCACAGCTAACTGAAGATTCAGACAAGGATTTAATCTGCACTATTAAGCTTTTCTCTTTGCAGGTGGCAGAGACATAATGTTGACATGTGTAATAAAGTGAAAAGAAAGGAGGAGTGCACAGGAACTGTATCTTAACATTCTCCAGATATCACAAAGAGAACTCAGGGAGGGAGGTTTAGATTTGCACGTTTTTGGGATGTAATGAAATTTAAGCCAAGGTTTTGCTTCGTTTTCAGTATGGTATGTTAGGATATTGAGTGACCGAATCTACTTAAAAAAAATAGAAAGAAAGAACCAAAAAACACTGGTAAAACTTTTGCTCATTTGAATTTTAATTCGTAATTATTTAGGGTTATTTTTTGCTTTCAGAGACACATTAAAAATGTTTTTTTCTTTTTCTTATGTTTAATGTTTGCCTTTATAATGAATTGCTGTGCAGAGCTGTGGTATGGATGGCCACAAAGAGTCTGTGACATTATTCTACTTTAATAGACTTAATTAGTTGCGTATGATGGCTGTAGAAGAAATGGATTTGCTAAATCACTAAGAACAAGCCTAGGTTTTTTCAGGTCAAGATATTATGGTTTGGGGGTATATTACGGGGTTTTTTTCCCTATCCTTTGCTCCTCCTCCTCCTGCAGCACCAGTGAATCTGGCAGTGAGAGATAGTGTTGACTAGACTGTTGTTCAGTCCTGGTGCATGTTGACTGGGAACAATTTGACTCATTAACTGGCATGGAAATTAGAAAAAGACCTCTCCTACCTAACTGATACAAACTGATATAAACAGAGAGATATTCTTGTAAACATTGCCACAGCAAATGGATAACAATTTTTTTTTCAATAGAATTATATAGATCTAAATTACAAAAATCTCTGTAGCTTGTGTAGCTCAGCAAGGAAGAATATCCCTTATCTGACATGTTTTGGCCTTGATTAAAAGACTCACTGATCACTGTCTGTATGGAAAAAGTTGTTCATTCACTGTGTCTGAGCACAAATGGAATAATTCTTGAGAACTGCACAATACCATTTTCATGAGCCATATTTTACCATGGCAGAGCTCAATATTTATATTGATTTGCTTAGGGATACCTATTGCAAAAGATTCTATTTTATAAGCAGTTAGACAGATTGCATTTAATAGGAAGAATGTGTTTCATGGATTAAATATGTGCTCAGAAAATAGGAAACTGCTACTTTTTGTATCTCATAAAAATGGTAATGCAACAATTAGCAGGGTCATATTATAAAGCACAGACTTTACTCTAGCTTAATGGATCTAGGGATATGCATTCATCAGCAACGATAGATTTAGCATAAAATGACATGTAAATGAATTGATGACTGATCATAAATTAATTTTAGTGCTGAAGAAGTAATAGAGACACAGCAAGATGCCACTTTATCATAGTATTTTACTGCTCAGCAACATTTGAGCAACTACTTAATGTTCTGTATGCATTTCTTTTCTAACAGCTTGAATAAATTTGAGATTTTTTTGTGCCTTTCAGCAATATGGAAACCAAAAAAATCTAGAAAGATGGAATGCAAACAGAAATAAATTTGGCTAAGTGACATAAATTCATTTTTCATTAGATGTTTATGGAGGTCATTAATTTTCATTGGACCTGTGAAGTGCCAAATATCTACCTATGGTTTTTATCTCATTTTTTTTAGTGTTTTCTGCCCAAAAATAAAGTATTTAAAACTAAAGGGATAGTTCAGGTGTATACGTTTAAATATATGGGCATTTATGGTGGAGGAATCTAAAAAAACAAGGTCTAGTTTTTGAAGTGCGATCATATTTATGTTCTGCATTCAAACACTTCTATCATTCTTTCTTATTTTGATGCTACAATGACTATTGCCCCTTCTATTCCATCACTTCCACCAAAATCAGCAGGCATTCTTGCTGTGTAATCGTGACAGTGGTCAGATATATCCAAGAGAGGATAGTATCTTTCTCCTATACAAAGGCTAAAAGAATTCAGTAACTGGTTTCAGCTGAAGTAGCATCAGTCCCCAAGGACATCACCCACACTTCACAAACCTAAGCAGACTATCCCTGTTCCATTAAAAAACTGCAGAGGAGCAGGGGCTTAATATTAATATGTGTTGGATGGTCTTGTAAAGGAAAACACATGAAGTAAGCACATAGAGGTTGGTAGATGCAGGAAAGCATCTAATGGAATTCTTAGAAGTGTCAGGTTTGTTGTGAGCAGCTTTTATTTCATAGGTGCATTAGACTTTTTTTATTATTATTTTTAAGTAAAGCAACAGCACACTTTACAAAGAAAAATAGCATTTTTATTGCCAGTAAAATGCCACTAAAAGCAGTAGCATGCAGTCTACTGCAAGCTGGCACCTCTGTTCCCCTCACCTTTCCCTGAGAGCAGAGAAGCTTTCTGTTTGCATTAGCACCAAGGGATATTTTATGGAGCAAGAAAACAGAGTTCAAACTTTTCACAGTGCTGATTTTGTTCTGCATAAAGCATTTACTGCTGCTGTCAGCGAGAGTAAAATTTACAGTTGCCAGAAAGCGTAAAAACTCAAATGTGCTCTTGGAAAACACATAGTGAGCTGCATGTAAAGGAGACACTAAAAGCCTGCTTCATCCCATTTCAAAATGCACAGTTGATCTGAAAGGAACGTCAGCATCTCTTATTCTGCCTTTATTCAGAGAAAAACAAATGTGCATCTGATTTGGAAAGCAAGAGGCCAGTGGATGCCTTTAAACAAGCAGTCACCACGTGTGCTGTGTTAACACAGCTGTGTGGTGGCCTGAGGTGCCCGGGCCAGGCTCCAGCACTCCCATGCCTTCTGGGCACTGTCTACACCTCTGCAGGTCAGAGCAAAATGGGATTTACTGCTGCAGGTTTTGGTGGGGAAAAGAAATTGTTTATGCAGGGAAACTGAATAGCTCAGGAATCAGTAGAAATAATGTAGGGATTTCGCCTTTAGCTCCCTGGTCACACACAGCTGTGGGTGCTGAACATGTCTCAGGGTATCTTGCTGACTTCAGCAGTTATAAAAAGTTTCTATATAAAAAGTTGCTTCCAGTGGCCAGAAATAAAATAGAATGGTTTGGACTAGAAGGAACTTTTAAAGGTCATCTGGATCCAACCCCCTGCCGTGGACAGGGACATTTTCTATTTGACCTGGTTGCTCGGAGCCCCATCCACCCTGGCCTTGAACACTTCCAGGTTTGGGACATCCACAGCTTCTCTGGGCAACCTGTTCCAGTGCCTCACCACCTTCACAGCAAAGAATTTCTTTCTTGTATATAATCTAAACCTTCTCTCAGTTTGAAAATACTGCTTCATGTCCTGTCACTACAGGCCTTATCAGAAAGCCTCTTTCTATCTTTGTTATAACCCCACTTTATGTATTGAAATGCTGCAGGAAGATCTCCCCAGAGCCCTCTCTTCCCCTGGCTGAACAATGCCCGTTGTCCCAGCCTGTCTTCACAGAAGAGGGGTTCCAGCACTCTAATCATTGTTGTGGCTCCTCTCTGGACACACTTGGACAGGTCCGTGTCCGCCTTGTGCCCCAGACCTCAGAACTGGATGCAGAACTCAAGGTGGGGTCATGACATCCCAGTAAAACTCATGTCCCTGCAAGAACGGAGCTACACCTCCAGCCTGACAGGTCCCTCCTAGAACAGCTGCTGGAGGAGAGGGGAAGAGGGAATGATCCATGACCAGAGCAGACTATTCCTAGCTCTGCTAACACTTGCTGTCTGTGGGAATGTGGAGGAGTTGAAGAGAAGAGATTTTTATAGTACTAGCCTAGAAGACTGGCAGTCTGATAATAAAAATGCAGGTAATTTTAGAAAAAGTGGCATGTCTGTGAGAGTGTAGAACAATAGCTGTAGTCACACGCTATGTGCTTTTGCAGATTTTCAGTACATTTCATACCTAAAATGAGATTTTTTTTTTTTGACTGACTAACAGAGCAAATGAAAGACAGCTACTACACATACCCTGAAAGTGTCCCACCCAAATTACCATGTGCATTGTCTGTTGTGTAACAGCTGTGGTTAGCAAATGGACAGAGCAATGTGAGCAAATGGAAATTAAAAGTTCTTCTAAAACATCCATAGTCTCACGGACTATGATACTGAAAACAAAAAGTGCTCTGTACAGTATATGGTTTTATACGTCTCTACGTAGACAATAGAACATATCACACAAAACTCTTGGGCCCTGAAATTATTGGCACACGTGTTAAATCTTTAGTATCTAAGTGTCATCCTTTGATATCAGTAGCTCTCGTTATATTTTTATGTTTCAGCTTGTGCTCACGTATTTTGTAGAATGTGTCAATAAGTTATTGCTTGAAAATGTCCTCAGTTATAGCATTTCATTTCTTTACATCTTCATGAAGTGTTTTATCTGTAGTATCTCTTTTCATACATCATCAATAACTGTTTCAAAGTGTCTTTGATCTCCATTCTCTATGATGGCCTATCACACTTTGATTGTTAGTTCACAAACTGTCTTCTCAGAGGAAATTCAGTTTTAGCCTTCCCTTGCCGTTATCTGGGCTCCTCACATCTGTCTGCATCAGGTCGACTCTGTTTGGAAAATAACAATTTTATGTGTGCTTTTGGCAAGCAGAATCAAACTCTTGTCACTCTCTGTTGCACTTAACACACTTTCTGCCTGTCAGACCTCCACAGACCTCTTTGGTTTCTTTTCCTGTATCTGAGGAGTGCATGGGTTTTTGTTATTATAGCCTGCCACTTCTCTGACATTAAAAGGTTTGGTCACTGCAGCATCACAAAATAATCCATTGTTCTTGGGCTTTGTGGTGCAGTGTGCTACTGAATTCCAGGATTCATTTATTGTACTCATGACCTATTTTTGCAGGACATTTTTAATATTTGACACCACCATTAGTTAATTAGCCTATCAATTAACCAATAAGCAGGTCATTATTGATTTACTGCTCAACAATTTTAAACACCGCAATGCTTTCTTGGACATGGATTATAAAAAGGCTGCTGTACTGCCACACATTTTAGGTACATTTACAGAAATTCAGCTGAGTAAAAGTCAGGGCCATGATGCATGCCTCCTCTCCTGTCTCCATGTCTTTCAAAACCAGTTCTCTGCAGATCCTCACAGGTTCACTGCGCTTTCTTTTTCAACATGTAACTGTTGCTTAAAAGCACATTTCAGGTATTTCAAGATGGGTGTGGTGCCTGTACTGTCTCAGAACAGCACGCTGTGTCTACGCAGCACCATGCAATGCCATGCAGCAGCTCGGGTCCCAAAGCAGTCTGGTTGCTCTGCACCTCACCTGGACTTGGTAGCTCATTAGCAGGGCTGCCCTGTGCTTGGAGAAACAGGCAACAGGGAAGAGCTGCTGGCTCTTCCTTATGCCTCCTGCTCCTCTGCACGGTGCAGAATGACCCTGGGATATTTTAGAAGTACAGAATGCCACCATCTCCATCTGAAACCCTGAAAGAAACAGAATTACAGTATTTTGGGGGAAAAAAAAATTGAATTTAGCAATAGCTTTTGAAACTGCCATGGTGGGTAGCTGATTGATGCTTGATTCATGCATCAGAAAAAATAAGAGAAAATAAAAATGAAGAGCAAATAAGATTAATCCTTCCTTCTCTATTTTGCTCTGTATACTTTAGTTATGTCAAGATTTCTGTATTTCTTTCGTGTGGTTTTTCTGGTATCTGGTTTTCTGACTGCATTTTTATGATGTTGTTATCACTTTCCTCTCCTGCAGCAGTGGTAATCATACCTAGAAGGTACCATGGGGCCAACACTGGTCTAGTGACTGACTCAGTATTAAATTTGAGCATATATTTGCACTGCTCTTGAATCCTAATTATATCTAACCTTTTAAAAAACGTTATTTTAATCCACTTGAATGAACTAGTTTAGATCAGCTTTTTTCAGGCCATTAAAACTGCTCATTTATTTTAAGGCTTTGACAAAATTACATGGTTCCAGTCTTGTTCAGAATAGCTCTTGAAGCCCAGGTCTGACTTCAGCTATATCTACCAAGACTTACACGTGTG
Source organism: Mystacornis crossleyi (assembly GCA_013400655.1). Classification (NCBI taxonomy): domain Eukaryota; kingdom Metazoa; phylum Chordata; class Aves; order Passeriformes; family Timaliidae; genus Mystacornis; species Mystacornis crossleyi. The sequence continues at coordinate 39,803 of VYZQ01017734.1, forward strand.
CAGTCCAAAATTAAGACTTGGTTTGGCGAATACCAAACTAGATACTGATTTGTAACAAGTCAAATAAAACAAAAGTATTAAAAACAGTCATATTGAATTCAATCACAGGAAAAATCCATTGGTTTTCAAAAAATTTTACTGTGGAGCCTTTGCATTTGTAGAGAATATGTATTATTTTGTTTACAGGACCAAAGCTACGTGGAGCAAACTACGAATGAGATCCAACCTACCTCTGATTGTGCTCTGTTGTACCAAACTCTGTCAGATAAACTTTGGGGTTTGTGTTGTGAAAGGACACAATAAGTGGGTCTTTAAGCGTTAGATGAATGCTGCTCTTTTGTACCAAGCTCTGTCAAGTGAATTTTGGGTTTTCTGTTGAGAAAGGACGTATTAAGCGGGTCTTTAAGCTTTAGATGAACAAAGAATCTCAAATGTGCACCACTCACTAGCCCCCTACATTTGTTTTTAGGTTCAATGGTAAATGGATGGGGTTCTGCGTCTGATGAGGACCGTAACTTTTCTAGTCATAGATCTAGTGTAGGTAGCTCCTCAGATGACTCGATCTTTACCAGCGGCACTTTTGCACAAGCACTGGTTGCAGCAGCAGATAAAGCTGGGTTTAGGCTGGATGGAACCAGCCTGACAAGAACAGGTTTGTAGACTCAAAGTTGATGCTTTCTGCATGAAGGGTGTCTCTGCCTATCCTTCTCTCAGTGAACCTGCGTCTCACACTTGTCTAACATGCATGGAATAAGGTGGTTGGAAATACTCTTACAGGTATATTTTAAATGAAACCTTGCATTATGTTTCATTTTTAGTGATTTGAAGTAGTGAATAGCACAAGCTTTTAATCTGCACCTTCGGTCTGCTGCAGTTCCCCTCAATGCTGACTCTGCCGTAGATTTACTGACATATGCTCATTTAATATTTTGGTGAAGAGATTGCTAATTCTGCCTTTCGGCCTTTGATGATTTCATTTTCTGAAAAATCTCCTCACATTCACATTTCTAGTGATGAACATCATCTTTAAACTGTTATCTCCATCCCTGCTCTTCTGTTGCATTTCTTCTTGCAAAAGTGTGTTTTTCTGTGAAGTTTTTCTAAGCATGGGGTGAATTGGTGTGCTTTTATTGTCAACAATACAAACTGTTTAAAGCTTTATTAATAGCTGATTTAAAAAATACTTTATTCAGTAAGTTAATATATTTTGATAACATTTTATTTTGGTTATGCCAACTGAATCTGCCAAGTAAAGTGTAACAAAGGTAAAGTGGATATTACATTTGAAAACAGCCAATCTTCTGAAATTAATTAATGAAAACTAAATATATTTTAGCTCTTATTTTTGAAACTCCATATGTTATATTTCTATTCCAAAAAGATAAAGAAAAATTATCTTTAAATATTCTATTTTAAAAAAAGAATACATTTACATTTTCTTAATGTCAAAATAGCAACGATAACTAATTATTTAAATCCACACATCTAATAGCAAAGTGTGAACTTGGGTCATATTTTTTGTTATGCTTCCTCAGCTTATTCCTGTAATATTCCTATCATTTAAATTTTTTTAAACCGTTAATCTGGTATGAATTCCCTCCTTCAGTAAAATGTGTGCATTTAGGAGAAGTATCTCACATATTTAGGGCTGAATACTCTAGGCTTTCTGCATGCAATAACTTCATGGCAAGCACTGCCTTTAAGAACATTAGGAAAAGAAGAAAGAGTTGATGGCAAAGTCCTAAGATCCAGCTTTTTTCAAATCACTGGGACGTTTGCCACTGGCTTTGGTCAGACACAGTCATCCTTAAAGGATTGTTATTTCGCTGTAACTGAAGCCTTCAGTTGTTTCCTTATATTAATGGAAAATTGAGTAAATCTATCTTATCACTTAAAAAAAAAAAAAAAAAAAAAGAAAAGGCAAGCAGAACAAAACAAGAAAACTCACATAGACCTTGACTTATTTAGTATGGACACATTTGGCCAAACTATGACTTAAAATACACTGTTTTCCTTGAATAGTCTCACCGAATCAAAGGAGCAAATCCTTTCCAACCTTTTTTTTGGTGGTATTTGCTCCAGTAAAAGCTAATGCAAAGATTCACCCAAAGTTACTGTCACTTGTATCAAACCTTTGAGAAGTGCGGTTTCCATCACCTCCTCATAACAGCAGTAAATGGACACAAAACCACAGAAACTTTGGAATAAATATGATTTTTTAATTATAGCTACGTAATGGAAAATACAAGGGAAGGATGAGAGCCCCCCTGTCAGTTGTAATTCCCTAGCTTAATTAAGTCAGAAATGCACTTAAAGTGGGTATGTGTGTAATTCTTCAGACAGACCATTAGAGTACAGGGTTCAAAAAAGGATCCAGTGGTTGTGGTAGAGACTTTATGATCATTACCCTCTTACTCTCTTAACGATCCAGCAGGCAAGACGGAAATAAAATAAAAACCCACATGCAAACAAACAGCCCTCCCTTCTTTTCCTCACAGAAACCTCAGCAAATGGAAGTACTCCCCCTGCTCCCTGCAGTTTCATTAGGATGTGTCAGCTCGCAGGGCAGGGAGGCTCGGTCAGACATCCCTGTTACAGCCCTGCTGCCCCACAGCAGCCCCCCAGAGTGCAACACGGTGTCTGGCAGTGCAGAAGGAGCAGTCTTAGCCTGTTCATTGCTCTGAAGGGAGCCCGAAGGTCCTGACTCTTTATTCCTCTGCAGTCTGGACAGTTATTTTCACCCATTTAGAACAGCTGTGAAATATTCTCAGCGGTAGATACTAAAGGAGATGTCCAGCTTGATAGCCTCACGTGGGAATGTTTGATTGCCAAGCATAAGAGGCACCGGTGAATCCAGATGCAATGTGTCTCTCCTGCCAGACACTTTGATTCCAGTTTCCAGAAGCCATCATGTGATTTGCCATGAAGTTCAAACAGCTTTCCTTTTTAACACCCTTGGGAAATTAAATCAAGAATTAGTGGATTCATCCTCGTCGCCACTTAAACACACTAAATCTGCTACAGAAAGTCTGACACTGCCTAGCAGTTCTTACTGGAAGGGCTGCATAAAAATACAAGATGCCATAATCAGTTATTAAGTGCATTGAAAAATGTGTTATGGGAGTCTGCACATCGTTTGTGTTTGCCCCATGTATGATTTAGGTCAGTGCTATTTATTTTGCCTCATTTTCGTGAAGGGGTAAAAGAGAATGTTTGGTGCCTATTTCTTTTTAAAACCAGCATTCTGAATGAATAATCACATTTCTTCAGTCAAAAGAATAAGTGTGAAGAATTTGCATCCTGCACTCACTAGTTGCACTTGCACGTTGTGAGTTTATTTTTGCAAAACATCTGTGCAACGTGCTGTGAGCTGGGATGGAATTTCAGGCTCACATCTGAATTTCTCTGCATTAGTAGTCTTTTTTTATTTTTATTTTTAAAAGAAATGTTAATATTTTATCTGTGTTCATCTGCTGTGTTATCCTTATCCACGAAACAAGGCCTTGATCACTCGTCTTTGTCTGGCTGCAGCTGTGCCAGCTATAGAGGTTAATGTTCCCAAAAGCTTATTCCTGCTTTCTCCCAGCTCCAGAATTAGCTGCTTGAGCGGGAGTGCTGTAACCCAATTTCGGTTCAAATAAGCTAGGTTAGCAAAGCCATTGTTTTCAGGCTATATAAGTTCAACTGGGCTTTTTTTTTTCTTTTTTTTTTTTTTTT